>VDFB02160923.1:0-20443 GCA_007258455.2 Sequoia sempervirens | reverse complement strand
TTGGTACACTCAAAAGTCAAAACAATGCCAATAGCGGTAGATCTTGCTCCAAATATCCAGCCAGACATTGCATCGAGTCCATATTTGCCAAACAACTAACAACTTACGTACTTACAAAATTGTAGAAATACTAAAGTAATAACTACACTCATAAGAAGGACCTCCATAGTTTACACTGTCATATTTTAAGCCAGAATTTTAAAATAATGCATCCTGGAAATGTGAATTTATTGTTTTATTTTTTTGCTTCCAATTGGAAACAAGTTGTAGACCCTTAATGATATAAAGTCATTTCTTAGAAGGAATGATAAGGTCAAGCCACCTGGAATGTTTTTATAGAGCAGTTTTTTTCCCAGAGCAAAATTCCATGCAAAGGTTGATCCTATGAGAGGCCAGTGGCTCAGTTCTAGACCCAGCAGAGTCTATAGGAGACCATAGGTTTGAGTCCTGTCTGGTCAATGCCTTCCAAAATAGTATCAGAGCCAGGCAACTAGGTGTAATCAAGCCATATGTGGTTGGCAGGTGTAGGAGGTTCAATACCTAATCCCAAAAACTCCAAACCTTTGGAGCAGCTGTGGCTCAATGGTAGAAAGCCCAGCAGTACCAATGTGAGGTCCTAGGTTTGAGTCACAGCTAGTCCATTTTCTTACAGCAGATATTTTGGTCATGATTATACCAGAAGTTATTCTGATTACACCAATTAGAAATTTTGAAGAGATAGAATGGTGCTTGTGTCTGTAACTTTACAGATATAAAAAACTTTTTTTGTCACTTGGCAAAGATGATAGATAGAAAGTTATGTGATGCCTAAATGTATGACAATGTTACCCATGTGATATTCATACTTCTGATGTGCCAATGCAACAATGTTTCCTTCTACATACTCTCATACAATATGTTTTTCATTTGATTTTCCCATGCCCAAAAGTTTTCAACGACAATTCTTTGAGATCACACTTCAAAGGCCTAAAGCCTTAAGGATTTACCATTGAGACAAACCTAGAAAAGACAATAAAAGAAACTAGCAGACTCGTAAACCAGTTCTTATGGCTACAAAATATAAATTTTATTGATATGTTTGGTGGTATAGTACAATATGGCTTTAACACCAAAAACAATTTTTAAGGATTCAAAATTGGAGCCACGGGCAATTTTAAGCCACAAAGGTTTAGTGCAAATGCTTTAAAAGAAAAAAAGTTCTTTTTCACAATAATTAACACCCCAACACCTGATTAAGAATATCTTAAAGTATAACCAGGACATACAACCACAATATAAGGATATTCTTCAACAATTAGAAGTAGATCCTTAGTTGATGTTGAGATTCACGTGGCAAAGTCAAGTGCTGAAGTACCACTATATAATTTATTTATGTACTCCCAGCTCAAGCAGCGGCTACTCACTTGAAATTACACTCATTCTCTACAATGGATCACTTAGGATTCTTGCAGACATAGGAGGGAGTCAAGCAAAATTTTGTTTAGGACAGTCAAGCAGCATATCAAAACCTTTGTGGCAAAGTGTGAAGTGTCTCAACACAACAAAGTGGAAACAGTAAAACCTCTATGATCTTTATAACCCTTCCTATTCTAGACACTTCCATGGATTTCACAGTGGGTTTCCTAAGGCTGGTGGTAAACAAGTCCTTTTAGTGATTGTTGACCATCTAACAAAGTATGCCCATTTTTGCACCCCAATGATAATGATCTAGCATTTCTTCAACACAATCTTCAAGCTCCATGGAATGTTGCATTTCATCCCGAGTGATCATGATCCTGCCTTCACAAGCAACTTCTGGAAGGAGTTATTTAAGTTGCAAGGAACTCATTTGAACTTGAGTACTGCATATCATCCTCAAACAGATGGCAAAACAGAGGTAGTCAATGCTTTGAAACTTAGGTTGTTTTGTGCAAAAAGGGCAATAGATCAGGTGGTTGCCCCTAACAAAACAGTGGACAGTACTGCTTATCACAATACATCCAAGATGACCTCATCTGAGGCCTTATATGGTCAATGCCAACCTTCTTTGGCTTCTAATGTTCCAGGTCACTACCAGATTCTTACAGTTGATAATTCCCTATTGCAAAGGGAGAAGATTCTCAAGATCCTTAAGGGTAATTTGCAGCAGGCACCAAACCATATGAACCAGAAAAAAAAAAGCATAGTTTTGAGGTCAACCGTCAAAGACTTGTTCTTTCTATGACTACAACCTTACAAATTGTCCTTGTTGAGAGATAAGTTTGGTCCAAAATTTTATGGTCCTTGTTACGTGGTGTAGCAAATAGGGGGAGATGGCATACAAACTAGCACTTCCAGCCTCTTCAAAGATCAACCTAGTCATCCATGTCTCTTGCCTCAGGAGATTTATCGGGCAAGCCATGTGGATGCAGACAGAGCTTGCAGCATAGGACAAGGAGAGATTGATCTTTTTTGAACTTAAGGCAATATTAGACAGATGGGCAAGCAAACTTCACAATTGGGCTATCAAGGAGATTTTGGTGCAGCAGAAAGTAATGCAGCCTGAATATGCAATGTGGGTGCCAGCAACCATTCTATTAAAATTCCCTCATGTCAAGCTTTGAGGTCAAAGTGTTTTTTGAAAGGGGAGGCAATGTTAGGAACCCCCCTTCTAATACATGCATTAGGTATTAATAAATAAAGGCTTGGGTGCATATGCTTTGTAAGTCATCCCACAAGCTAATTAGAATAAAATTGTTTATCCCACATGTATAGGGAAGTAGTAGTTTTCTTTAATTGAGCACTATGTATTGAGGTGCCTAGGCAAGACAGTCATCTTGAAAATATCATATAAGAGCTGGTGTTCTTTTGGGAGGTTGCCCCCTCAAAGTGTCACTAGGAACATTAATACAAAATCATTCTCTTGCTCATATTTTTGTTATTGATCTTATTTTTCCTATTATTGCCTACTATATTACACAAGATCTTCATTCACATTTGTAAGTTCCTTGCAAATGATGCTTGGGCGCAATGTGGGCCAACTAAACATGTGTTCTTTGACCTTCCCAATTATAATTGGAATTCTTCTATCCTCTATAGAAAGGACCTTTTCGATCCTGCAAACAATTCACCACAAACCTTTGGTCTTTAATGCAATCTTAATGATTAGATTCCAGGCCTAACTATTGTGTGTCGTCACCACAAGGACCCCTAGAATTTTCTCTATCTTCAAAGAAGCTAAGATCATAGAAAAATCCTACAAAAGTTTATTCAAATACTACCATTATGAGAGTCAAGGGAAAAACCCAATGGAAATTAAAAATAGATCTCCTACTCAAACGGATGTAAACCCTAGTTTGGAAGGTTTTGGGTATGTTGCAGCAAAGGTGCAAGAACAAAGTAAGAGTACAAGTGCAGAGGACCATGAGGTTAATGAGCAGACAGAAGTTGCAATGTGGTCAATATTGGGCCCCAAGATGTCAGGTGTGAAGATGCCTGACACACTTGTCACCCCTAGCAAATTGTGCAACAATGCAAGTATGAAGGAGAAAACAAGGATATCCAAAAAATCAAGGTCTACAATGGCTCTCTCACAAAGGAATATGTAGACACAGTTGGTGGAAGTAGAGTAAGGGAAAGAAAGGCTAGTACCTCAAATGCATCAAATGAATCTCCTTCGCTGCTCTGATGTGATTCCAATCCTCTCATTGGATTAGGAAGTAATTAGTAAGAAAGAGAATTTTTTTAGTAGAGGGTTGATTGTAGATTTAATGCTTATGGCCCATGCTAGCTAATCTACATGCATGATTAGCCAAATGTTGATCTAAAACTCTAAAACAATCATTTGAGATTTTTCCAAGTGCCCAAGGTTTTTTTGTGTTGTTATGTCGATGTGCATAAGATAGAGAGTATATTTTAGCCAATGGGCCCTAGTTTCAAAATAAATCAATGCTATTAATGAAACTGTGGTTTCTGGAGTTTAACCCAATGATAGATTCTTTCTTAGTTATGTTAGTATGGATTAGGCTGCCTTATTTGCCACAACAATTCTAGGTAGATGCATGTTTTCAAGGTAAAGGCAATCTGTTAGGTTGTTCTTTTTGATTGACCCAAAAACTAATGGTTTAATCCATTCTACGTCAGCAAAGATTCAAGTAGAGTTGGACATGTCCAAGGGTTGTAGATAGGTGACTGTGTCTAGAAGCAAGTATTGGACTATGAAAATATCCCATTTAGATGCAGAAGTTGCTTTCATGTAGGCCACATGGTTGCTGGGTGTTTGAAGGAGAAACCAAAACAGATTAAATAGACGAGATGGTGGCAGGGGTCTTGGGGTTCCCTCATTTGTTAGTTAAAAGGGCAGCCCCACATTCCTCTAGTGAAGACAAGGATGTTAGGATTGGTGGTAATGAGATGAAGCAATAGCCTAATGCAACTATGCTATATTTGATGCCATTTTAGCTACTTCAAAGCCTCCTTCGCCTCCCAAATATACTAATACAATTAGCCCTTCTCAGCATCATCCAAAGCTTCCATAAGATTGATCTTCCTAAAAAGGTAAACCAGAAAGCTTTTGTTAAAGTGGCAAAATTTAAAGAGAAGTAGAAGAATCGTATTATATTCAAAGTAATGCAACCAACACTTCGCCCCTTGTCCCCAAAATAATTGATGGGAAGCATTGTGGGATCAAGTTGGCCAATGGCTCTCTCAAATGAAGAAGAATATGTAGTTGCCTCCCATTTTCAACAATCCCTACTTGCAATGATCAATCAGCCATTATCCGATTTCTCTTATACAAATTATGAAGCGGATGAAGCTTTGAATGGATGGAACGAGGTCAAGCCAAGGAAGAAATTAGCGAAGTTTCAACCAACGAGCCATATAGTGACAAGATCAAGATGCAAGAAAGGAAATGTGTTGTGTCTTTGGTTTCTATGTGTTGGTAGTTCTGAATGTTATGTCATTATTAGTAAGTTTCTGATTGTAGTTGGGAGCAGGCCCAGCAGATAGATCCCCTATATCTATATATATATATATATACACACTACTAAGTTACCGGTTCGTTTTTGGGTTCGGGTACGAGTACGAGATTTTGATACACAGATTTGGTCAAAAAAAATTTTGGGGTTTGGGTACGTTTTGGGTACATTAATACAAAAACATATAAAAATCAGAAATATATACATATTTGCAATAGTAATTAAGTTCAAAATACACCACCATATTAATAGTCAAATAACATAGCAAAAATACACCACCACTTTCACAATCAATTTAATAATACAATACAAGGGCCTTCATACTCCCAATCTGATGTAAAGCCAGTACATTTTTACTCAATCCTCATGCTATGGTTCAATGTTGTGAATTAGTAGAAAGGAGAAATAGCAAGGCAACCTATTTCTCATGAGGACCAAACACAATGCCATCTCAATATCCTAAACCATCACTTACAATAGAGATCTGGTTTCTATGGTGCTTAGAACATTCTATATTATTAGTACCACCATCAGAACATCTTTCCGAAGAGATGTGCAAGGATACTGGCATAGTTCACACCTCACTTCCACTGAGAACATCAGAATCTACACTCAAAAGTTCAGGGAAGTCAAATGGACTATGGTCATATGTCCTCCCAAACAGCGATATCTTCCAAGTCCCAATTATAAATTCTAACAAAGCAATGAATAAATAGAGCTGCCCTTAACATCACCATCACACAAGATGCAAAGTTTACAAAGAGCACAAAACAATCCCATAAAGGAATATAATACAGTTTTTGATGTTGAATCTCCAACATTTTACTCATGCCTAATTTGACTCAGCTGCTCTTCCTCAAATATCTCAGCCATCCTAAAGATATCAAAAAAATTCGACACTTGAGAAACCCTAAAAAACAATCTGTTTTGTTGGAGAAAAATGTGGGCAAAGTTGAAATGAGAAAAAAAATAACAATTTGCAGCCTTTGAAGGGAAAACATTAGATAATATCCAAAAAAGTTGATGTGGATTCTGTCCGGGTTCAAACCAGAAACGAAATTTCGTACCCACAATCACACTTTCGTTTCCTAGTTGTTTCCACAGGCAGAAAATCGTATCCAGGACGTTTAAGAACCGTTTCCGTACCATTTCTCGTACTCGAGGCCATATATGGGCGTACCAGTAACTTAGTATATATCAATGTTACAAGACTCACCAAAACTCGCCAAGTTTGGGCGAGTCTCGAGGCGAGCGACCCTAAACAAGTCCCAGAGACTCAGCTGCCAATACTCAACGAGACTCGCTAGACTCGCCAAGTCTCGTGCCCCAGACTCGGCCATTTTAATTAATTTTTTTAAAAAAAATTGCAATCTTTCATTTACAATAGTTTTAATTAAATGGTGTGTGCCATTAAGGTTTGTGTGATTTTGAAGGTCTTCATTTGGGCTTGGTGGCGAGGGCTCCACCCCTCGACCCCACCCTGTATCGCGATAGGGAGCGCGCCCAAGGCGCTACCCCGAGACCTCGCAAGGGGCACTGCCCCTCGACCCCACTGGGGGCGCTGCCCCCAAGTTCCCACAAGGGGCGTTGCCCCTTGACCTCGCTGGGGATGCTGCCCCCAAACCCCCACAAGGGGCACTGCCCCTCAACCCCATTGGGGCGTTTCCCCCAAACCCTCATCATTTATAGGTCTAAGCATGTTATAGGCCAATGATGAATCATGATCATAAAACCTACAAAATACATATCCCCTGTTTCTCTACAGCTTTCACAATCAAAGCCATAATCAAGGACTATCTTGTTTCATACACTAGACAACAAAACATGCAGTCTTGAAGGCTTCAATAAAATTTTAATAATAAATTCCTCACTTGGATATACACACCAATCATTAAGACGCAAACAAATATCATGGTTACATCATCATCAAGGACCTATCTTAGACACTAGCGCATGACTTGTCATGATATAGGGATGAGTAATGCAAGCTCTTCTGAGCCATAGACTTATTCTTTTAGTTTTGATATTTGTTTTGATGCCATGGATTTCATATTCCATGAGTTTTGTATACATTTGACAATATTTATATATCTAAATGTCTTATTTCCTTCAACTAAAATTTGTGTTTATACTTATGTGATCGATGTATGTTTGTGTATGGGATCATAGTAATTTCTATTTGATGATGTTCTTGTGTCTTTAAGGTTTATTTATTAAAGGGTGCATGAAACAAGTTTTAAATCCTTAAAAATCTTTGAATTTCTTGGGTTTTTCTATTTGTCGAGTCTGGGCTCCGAGTCCGAGTCCGAGTCAAAAATTGGCTTGCCAAGTCCGAGGCGAGTCTGAGTCTTGCAACACTGGTGTATATATATATATTTTTTAAAGTACTAGCATTATGAAGAGCAACGAAATACTTTTGAATGGTTCAAATTTGGGATCAAACAAAATCTATATGACAATGTTATGGTTGTTTGACATTTAGGTGCCAAAATCTTAATTTCCCACTCAACTCAAAAATTCAAATTTAAAATTCACAATTAATCAAAATTTGAAAATTGGTAGGAAATAACCTGATTATAGCACTTATCACTCTTGATCTACAAAATGTGCAAAATCCTTCTCATTGACTGCACTAGCTCTATTGATGTGACACTTTCAATTATCAATTAAACCATCACTAAATTGTCACCAAACAATCATGCACTTCCAGCCCCTTATCAAACCAGCACTACCCATTTTCAAAGATAATATTGGAGGGAAAAACAGAAGAATTTTACATTGAGTAGAAGATTGGCCCTTATCATTTTCTGCAAGTTATCTAAAAATGCAATCAAATCTAACATATGCCATGCATAGAAAGGGCTCCTTCAAAAACCCAACTCCCATATTGACAAAATCTAGCATCAAAAGAGCTCCACAATGCCAATTCTCTTCGAACAAGTTTCTACTATCCCCAAACACCTCAAGGAATTTGAGCATGCATTGAGAAAATATATTTAACCTGCAATCATGCTGGATCTCTTCTCTTTAGGGAGAAAAAAAAACTTGGCAAAGAAATAAATTGCAACCCAATACTATTTGAGATATTGGCATTTTTCTAGTGTTCCACAGGGATGCGTCCCCCCCAAAAAACCCCGCGTTTCCTAGATGAGGACGTCTCGGAGACTTGGGGACTTGGGGGGGACATCCCCCCACCAGCGCCACCATCCTACCACCAGTGTCATTGTCTCCAAGACGCCACTAGGACTTCAAGGATGTTGGGGTGTCCTCAAGACATCTAGGGGACTCCTAGTTGTCTCCAAGATGTATAATTCTTATACTTATACATATTTTTATAACTATTTTTCCAAGTACTATATGTATTTCAGCACCCTGTCGCCCCCCCGCTGCCATCCCATCGCAGTCCCCCTGCTGTCCCCAAACTTAGACCCCCCATCCCCACGTCCCCGAAACATGTCCCCTGTCGTCCCCCTGTCCCTATGATGATTTTTCCATATGCCTTCACAATAGTAGAGAACTAGAACCAAGGGAGTTCTAAACCTCTACCTCTGATATCATGTGAGATTAATGGCATGGGTCCATAATTGAACTAACAATAAAAATCCACACGCAAATGAGAGAACACCAAATATGGTGGTGTCAAGAGACACCAACAAAAAAAATCTCCATAATATGAAATTACTAAAAAACGAATCTCTTGAATTATTGATTGAAAAGTTGGCAGACATTAGCTCTATTTATAATCTCAACAAGTCATAAAAAAAAGGCAGCTGACCCATTAAGTCAATAACTAGAATACATATAGGGTGTAAATTACACGTTTACACATGCAAGCTACTATTAACCCAATAGTATAACATTATCAACAATAATAGATTTAAAAGAAAAATTACATGTAATTTCTGATTAAACCCCTAAAAGGCCATATAATGAAAAGAGCCAAACTATAAGAACACCTTTTATAGCAAGGACCAAAAAGAACCCAGACGCCTAATAGGGCTCAATCTATAATGAGGGCTTTGCCTCCCCTTTGCACAACAAATGTAGGAGAACCATCAACCACAAGAGAACCATATCCATCACCTTCAAGTTTTGCAACCACTTTAGAACATTCACCATCCCCTTCCACATTCTTTTACAAGTTGGGCTCTTTTTCAAATTGAAATTGAACATCAAGCTTCACTTTTCCCCGCTCCAATGCCCTAATAAAGCCCTCCCAATCAATTATGAGAGAATGAAGAAGCTCAAAACAATGAGCCACCCTTTCCTATGGATTACTCTCAATTTGCTAATACAACAAGCCATGTCCCTGTTGTACACTACCAGATCCTCTTTTTGCATGTAAATTGTTTGAATTTCCTGCCACAATAGTATCTCCTCCCACATTTCTTTCATTGCTTTCTACTCTCCTCTCACCTCCTTCATACCAACATCCTCAATGGCAAGGCCAACCTCATGACCTTGGAAAACATGCAAATCCAATCATGAATGACCATGTCTACAACCTTATCTAACAGTTTCTCCCTAAAGTTTGTAGCAATAGAGACTTGGGATCTAAATTCCCCGTTTTACCAATTTCCTCCAGTTTAAGAATAAAATGAAATGAAAGTTTTTAATAATGTCCACAAAACCAAGAAACCTACAGAACTCCACAATGTTAAATAACGTTGCAATGCAAATAGGCCCCAATAGGCAAATTGCCCGTATTAAGTTTGACTAGCATCTATTTCGTTTCTAATCGTGGATTTTCAACTATGGATCTTGTGATAGGTTGAAACTGAGGTAGATAATAAGATAGATTTAATGTTTAAGAAATTAGATGTCAATTCAATCCTTTTGTCAATTCAAAGGTATAAGCTTGCAAAAGGCGTTGTAGCTATATGTGCAAGGGTTGCAAGTAGTGACATGAGTATGAATAAAATGCAGCTATTCTAAAAATGAAAGCAACATCATTCCTTTAAAATCTGCTTTTGAATGCTACTATAGGGACTGTAAACAAAACTGTTCAAGCCGCTATATGAGCTGTAAACCAATCGCAATACTACAAATAGCTACAACAACCATACACAGGTAAGCAACATAATAAAAATAAATATTTCTAAACTTGTTGTAATTCTTTAATAACCTAAAATAAGTAAAAGAATTTAATAATTGATTGCTTCAAATCAGAAAATAAACCATAAAATATAAATCTTTATCAACTACGAAAAAACACACATAAATAATTTAATAAAAACATCACCTACATTTCCTAAGAGGGGGCCCTTCCTCTCAATCCACACAACAATTTGCTACAAAACTCCATTCAAAACATGAGCTGCATATAATATGATTTATTTTAGAAAATATTACATTCTTTCCTCTGCTCCAGCTCTTACATCTCTATTGGTTTCTAAACTATTCTCTCCACCTTTTTACAATACATCTCTTATGCATTTATATAAGAGCTAGGCGAATAGCAATTTCACTAATTTGATGTGTGCTGCTTTTCATGGCTCACGGTCCATAACAAAATAACCAAAAATACATGGGAATCATTTGGCCTACGGCCACTCCACACCACAATATGGAACCAAAACACTATTGGTTACAACCGCAAAATTAATACAGAAGATTGTTTTTTGCTCGTGACCATTCCACATAATAAGAGTACAAAATTAAAACTTCATCAGTTGTAACAAAAGAGCTAATATCTAACTTAAAAAAATAATTACTTAAAAACTAATTAACAACTAGAATTGAATCTGTTGACAAGTGCAATCAAGGGCTACAAGAAGTCTTTTATCTCCATCTTTGTTGATGTGCTATAGGAGCTATTTTCTCAACGTAATGGCAGCATATAATAATTATTTTTCTCTTATTTTACCTAAAAACTAAATTAAATATTAGTTATTTTTATTTAATCATATACAACGAAAATATTAAAAAGGTTAAGATGTGATATGAAAATGGAGCTGAAAGGTGGTAATTGTGATACAGAAAAATGGCTAAAGTATGAGATAAATCGGACATAAAGCCCCTCATCATCTTGATCAAATAGTCCATCATTTTTGTTAGCTCTCCTCTTTGAACAAGGTAATCAAGGAGCCAACATTTAAATTATCAATGTAATTGAGCCATATATCTTTGTTAGTTGGGCATTCTATGATGTAGTGGAATTCCATTTCCAATAACCCCTAAGTACAAAAACAACTTATTCTATCAACCTGCTCTTCCTTAGGCATTATCCACCTTTCAGATTTGCACCTAAAATGATGTGAGCTAATCCTTAGCTAAGTTATTAACATTTTCACTTACCATTTTATTTTTGCTCCTATATAGTCCTTAGATGAGCTATTAACATTCTCACTTTCCATTTTATTTTTGCTCCTATATAGTCCTTTTGCTTGTGGTCACATTCAGGATTGAAATGTATGATAGAGTATTCTCTTTTTCTCCCAAAAGTGCTTTGTCCACATGGTTGCCTTAACTTTCTCTCTCACATATCTTTTGATTTCCACAATGTTGTTTGGACACTCTTGCATGCTAATATCCCATTTACCCATCCACTTGGTATTTTATTTCATCCAAGTGTCTTCCTTCTATTTAACTTTTCCTCCACTGCCATTTTGGGCCAATGATGCAACTCCCTGTTCTTTATTCTATTTAACTTAACATCCAGATCAAAGTCGATGCTTCCAAAGGAAAGGTATTGGCCTCAACTAAAATGATCTCATATGGAATTGATGTTTCCATTTTGAAACTAATTGTGATTAGACAATTTTGAAACCTCTTTGTCTATTTCCATTTCAATCCTGACATGTTGCTACCCCAAATGTCACACCCATATAACACCACTAGCATGACAGCAACCCAAAAGGAGTCTTCTTAGTTTTCCAATCCCACAATTCAGCCATCCTACATCTATTTTGCAATAGGTATAAAGCTTTCCATCCCCCTTGTATCTTTTTTGTCCTACAAGTCTCCCAGCTAAGTTTGTTATGAAAACCAAGGCCAATATATTTATATTCAAAGACTCTAGGGATATACTTCTTGACTCGAGAGTCTACAAGGTGGTGTGTTCTTGTGGAACTCCCTACATTGGCGAAACAAGTCGGTCTTTTTGCACAAGAAATAAAGAGCATTGTGCTGACATCAAACATGATCAGATTGTCAAATCGGCCCTTGCCGATCACTCCTCTTCTTTGAAACACATTTGTTTGCAAAAAATGCAAATCTTATACAAAGAAGATAATTTTTTCAAAAGGAAACTTTTAGAAGCCATTGAAATCAATAATCACCCCATCAACATCAATCATGATGAGGGGTGGAGTCTCAACCCTGCATGGCAACCCTTGTTGTCCAATCTCAAAAACCACCATCACCGTCATCCATGACTTGGCTCCTCCCTTTGGTGTGTTCCCTTACCTTGCTCTTGTTTCTCCTCCCTTGCTCCTCTTGGTGTTGTGGCTTTCCTTTTTCTTTTCGGCTTTGCCCTCTCATTCCCCCCTCCTTTCTCCCTTGTCCCTTTACTTCTGACTTACCCGTTCCCTTTCGCCTTGTGTGTTTATCCCCTTCCATTTTTTCCTGCATAGGTATTTCTCTCTTCCATTTTACTTCATTTTTTAATTTCAAAGTTGTTTGTGTCTTTTTCTATGGTATGCCTTTTATTTTCTTTATTTCTATCTTTCTCTCTCCCTTCTTGCCTCTTTCATTTTGCCCCTTTGGTTTTTCTTTTTGGTTCTTGCTTTATCTTTTGAATCTTTTTGGCCAATCTTTTTAGTTGTTTCCATTTGTCATTCTCATTCTTTATTGTTTTTTAGTTTTTTCTTTCATTAATGTATTCTTAAGTGTCATTTTGTTAAATTAATTTCGTTATTTTAAAAAAATTATAGTCTAAATCTATTCTTTGTGAGTTTAAGCGGGTTCTCCTTTTTGTGTTTCTTTTTTATTGTTCCCTTTGTAATTCTAAGTTTTTTATTAAATTTTCATTCTTGCATTCTTATTATTTATTTTTATTTTTTGATAATTTGTATTGTTGCTTTATATATTTATATTATTTTTCAATCTTGCATTCTTAATATATATTCATATTGTTAGTTTTTATGTATTGTTGCTTTTTCTTTATATATATATATGTGTGTGTGTGTGTGTGTTTCTTTTCGTTTTAGTCTTTTTGAGTTATCCTTATTAATTTCCTTTGGTTTGAATTAAATATTTCGATATATATTTCTTTATTATTTTGTATTAAGAATGCAAGATTGAAATATATATTTACTAACAATGTATATAAATATATCTATATTATTAGTAAATATATATTTCAATCTAGCATTCTTAATATATAGAAATGCATTCTATATTTCTTTCTTGCCTTCTTATATTTATTTATATTGTTAGTCAATTTGTATTGTTGCTCTATGTATATGTATATGTATGCATATATGTATACGTATTGTCGTACCCAAAACCAAAATTTTTGCTTCACTAAGGCATTTTGCTTAATTGAGTCTAAACCTTGTTGAAGTGATGTCAGAAGTTCATTTTTGGGGTTTTCAAATATGGAGTTGGTGTCAGTGTCATATCAGTTTGTTATTGAAGAAATTTGAGAAAAGTGAAAATCTGAACGAAAAACATCAAAATTTTCTATCTCTGGAGAAGGGAGCAACTTTCCAAATGGGCGCCCTATCTTTTAGGGGCTCAAATCCTGTTTTTAAGGTTTGTCACCTCCAGCAGACTTCTGTCCGGCATCACGTCAGCTTCGCAGTGAGCTATCAAGCCTGCCAAACGGACCTGTTTCGAGCAAGTTACGGAAGTTATAGCGCAAAACGAGGCGAAAGCGAGAATTGGCTAACACTGGTAAAAAGCGCAGCTTTTCAGAAAGGCGCCCATCTTTTTGAGGTGCCAAATGTAGGTTTTTGGCTAAATGCCACCCAAGATGTTTATCTCACATTTGTTCGAGCTTCGCGACGCATCCGTCAGTGGGTGAATCTGAGTTGCTGAAGTACCTGAACCTGAGGTTGAACGTTGGGTCAAATCTTAGTCAATATCAAAAGAAATTAGCAAAAGAGCACATTTTGAGAAAGGCGCCCAAGCTTTTCAGGCCTTTAATGCTTTCTTTCTGATGATTTCAGATATTCATTGTTATCGTGTTATGTTATTTTCCGTTACCATCTCCGTCGGTCGGAAGAGCGTCTCGCATCTTCTGTTGAGGTTTTATATTATTTTTGTCATTTCCAGAAATGGCTGAAATCCGGAATGAAAAACCCCAACTTTTGAAAGGCGTCTTGTTTTTCACCCTTCATATGATGTTTTCTCAGAGGCTGTGCGCTGCATTCGTCGTGCGAGAATGAGGTTAACCGCTGATGAACCTAAGATCGATTATGAAGAATTTATTTTCCACGCCGTTCGAGATCGGTCAAAATTTGACTAAGTTCACCGAAGCCGCTGACAGAAAGCGCTTGGATTTTGAGCCTTGAGGACATAGTTTATGGCGTGTAGTCTCGAGATATCTTTTGATAGTTTTAGCTACGCAATGCACTGTTCGGCCCCGGTAATCGGAGAAGTCGGTCAACGGTATCGGAGGATGAAGAGAGGTCTCGGCGAGGAGGTTTTAGCAAATTTTCATAAATTTGGCTAAGTCAGGAATTCGCTTGAGAGGTCAAAGTTGAATTTTAGAAAGTGAGTTGAATGGGCCTTATGGAGTTAATTATGATTAGGTGATTTACAGGTTGTCATCTTCAGTTCATATATTGGCATGTGGAGTGATCTTTCAGTTTGCATGTCGAGTTAACTAGTTTGCATGTTCAGTTAACTACCTTGCATGTTGAGTTAACTTGATTGCATGTTGACTTAACTGAAGATTACCTGCATGGCGTTTTTGGTTGCAATTGTGAAGATTATAGTGAAGATGGCGCTTCATTAACTGTCAACTGAAGTTCAAGAAGGGACGCCATATTTTGGTGAAGCATTATTTTGTGAAGCATGAAGCATATTTTAGTGAAGTATGGCAAATTTGAAGTTGTTAACTACAGTCATGAAAAGGGTCGCCATATTTAGTGTTTGAAAAGTGAAGCATAGTTTTGTGAAGCTACGCACTTTTTAAGGATGGCAACTTTAGTTCCAAAAGGGTTACTATATTTAGATTTTATATTGAAGCATAAATGTGAAGTTGGCGCATTCTTGAAGGCCAACTGAAGTTCCAAAAGGCTAGCTATTTTTAGCATATTTATTGCATGAAGATGGCGAATCCCCCTTCTCATTCTTGATTGTTAACTGAAGTTATCAAAAGGCACGCCTTAGGTCAATTTGATGAATCTAAAGATAATTTGAAGGTGGCGAACTTGATAAAGATGATTAACTAAAGCTAAAGTCGCATGATGAGTTTAACTAAAGACTTGAAAGGGTAAACCCTAATGCATGACCACTTATTTAGCTTGTTCGAGTTTTAGTTAACTGAAATGAGGTCCAATTAGAAGCCAAGCGCCATTTTCAAGCATTCTTTGTTTAGTGCGAATTTTCTATGATGAAATTCTATATATTTCAAGAATGGCGTCCATTATTGCATCATCTTTTGCTCTGAAGTTCTTATTTCTCTTGAGCGACCAGCAAGCTTAAGGTAATTCAGGTGTCCGACTTCAGCGTTCTTCGAAGCAACGAGTTCAGATTGTTCAGAGGAAGGCGATTCTAGATTTTATTTTCACTTTGCATGCAGGTTTTGTCAAAGATTCGAAGAAGAAATTTGCAGATTTTTCAGAAGCAGACAAGCAAAACTTTCTATCTTCTGTCTTATTTCTTCTATTTCTCACCTTAGGTACTTTCTTCGCATGTCAAAGAAATTCAACACGTATTCAGAATCTGATCATCTGGGTTCTCATATTTCAGCATTTGCAGTAAGACCCACGTCTTAGATTTTTTTGAGAAAATCGCCCCTAGCTTTCATTTTGAAGCTCTGTGCCTTTTTCCGAAGATCTCTTTGCATGTGGGCTTAAATCACATTTTTTCGAGAATCCAGCTATCTGGGTTTGTTTAGAATTCAGTTGTGCACAAAACCCATGTTCCAGAATTTCTTCGAAAATTTCTTCAGTCAGAGGCTATTTTTAGCCTTGTCTAGAGTTTTTCTGAAAGTTCTCCAAATATATTCGACTTTACAGTCAAAAGTCATCATTTTCAAAATGCAATTCAATCTCATTGATTACAAGGTGAAATCAGCCCTTATACATAATTTCATCAAAACTTCAGATACAGACTTGAATCATGTTTATCCAGTGGTCAATCTGAGCAGTTTGGAAAGTGTTAGCAGCAATTCGTTGAGGAATCTTCAACGTTCAGGGTTGGTAGCAGCAGCATCCATTCCTGTTTCTATCTTCGATCTTGAGTTCGTACTTGCTTGCATTAAGCATTATGACTCGTCTTCACGACAGATCAGATCGGTTGACGGGAGAGTTGTTTGCAGTCTTAAACCAAAGGACATAGAGAAATGTTTTGCTATTCCTCCTCGCTCGGATAACTTTACTGTGATCCTTGAAGCTTGTGAAAAGATATGGGATGCTGATCATCAACGTTCACAGAGAAAAGTTGCTCAAAAATGGTTGACAGTGCAGAAAACTAACTTGCCTAAAAAGGTTGGTCGTGGAGAATTCAAAGAGGAAGTTGCTGTTTTGATAACTTTACTCAACCGAGTTACTGGTCAAACAGATGCTAGTACTTTTCGTCCATGGATGTTTTACCTGATTACCAGAATTCTTGATGGTACAGAGCATTTTGATTGGGCTATGTTGATTAGTGATTGCTTACATCAGCAAATTACTAACTTTCTCAAGTATCATGAATTTCATATGGTATCCTACTTGGTTTACTTGGTTGCATTTCAAGGTAGCTACAGGCTTCTTAAGACCAATGGTACTCTCGGTGTTCAGCGTATTCATGAGTATTAACCTCAGTTGGAGTTTTCTCAATCCGAGCAGGACTTCCGAGCAGTGAATGATCACTTTTCTATGAGAACCGTGAGAGATCTTGATGACGAGATGCACATTCGTATTTCAGCCGAGGCTAAATCAGCGATGGAGACTTGGGCAGATTGGTTCATATAGTTTCCTACTTTCACGTACCTTCGTGTTTATGGGTATGTTGGAGAGCCCCTGATGTTACCAAGGTATCCGTCAGATAGGCTTGTTTTTATGGAGTTCCTCAGACAGATGCAACATGTTCACTTCTTTCTTCGTAGTCGTCACAAGGCTGCGGCAAATTTTCCATTCACATTGGGAATTTTCACATTCGATGCAGCGACAGATGCCAGGTTTATGTCTACTGAGATAGAAAGGTTCAAACTCAAGCCTTATACTGAGAGGCGTTCCTATGATCCTCTCGGTCATTATGCAAATCGGTTAGAGCGAGGGATTGCACATGCGCCAGCACTTGAAGATTTATGGGCAAATTGTGAAGATGAATTCGAGGTTCGTCGTCGTCACTATTGTAGACTCACTATTGGTCAGCTCTCTGATTATCTATCAGAAGATGTTGATGGTCTATCCGATGATGATGGAGAAGTTCTTCTCAATTCTTATGTTAAGGATCAAGTTGCTCGGCAGCCACTTCGCTCACCTGATTGGTACGCCAAGGAGAATACTTCCATTGAAGAGGTTTCCAGATCAGTGATCAAGACTAGCAAGTTGTTCTTGGAGAGCAAACGGACGCGGAAGTCAGTTCCTGTAGCAGAGCCGCCAAAGGATTTCTCTTCGTTACCTTCTACTTCTAGAGCAAGACCCAGAGTCAAGGCCATTATAATACCTCCTCAAGGGGTTAGACTCAGTGGAAACACAGGGAAAAGAGCTAATGGTAAGAGGAAGCAGAAACAAGTTGAGCGTGTTCCTGAGGTTCCAGTAGAGATAGTCATTCAGGCTGAGCCTCATGTTTCACCTCCTAGTTCACCTCACGTGCAACCTATTGACATAGATTCTGAACCTGAGACACCAGTTCAAACAGGATCGGGGACAACTGAAACACCACAGGTTGATACTTCAAATACAGTCTCTCCTCGGATGAATGATATTGTTCAGTCTTGTTGGCTCGAGAAATCTTTAGGGAGACAGAGGCGTGAACCTTCGTACAACCTTGATTTGTCTGAATTTGGTGAGCCTTATCAGAAGAGATCAAACAAGAAGATAAAGAAACAAGTGCACATTGCAAAGACTCCTGAATCAGAGATTGTGATAGAAGTTGCAGTTCCTCCAGAGGGTAAAAGCTTAGACGAAGTCGAAGTTGGTGACTTTACATTCACTAAGGCTAATCTTGGCAGGACTACACAAGAGACAGATGTAACTCTTCTTAAGATTGTTACTAATAATCTTGAAGAGCGTATTACCAAGGATGGAGAAGATAAGGCTTTACTCAAAGCTGAAATTGGTCAACTTCGTCAGTACATTTCTGATCTTGTTCATAGAAACCCGAATAGAGTATCTGTTCTTCCTCAGAGTACACCTGCAGAACAACGAAAATTGGATCAGTTAGTCAGTCATGGCAGACTTTTGGACGACTGGATTGAAAGTTTAGTTGCTGCTGGTAAAACTCTTCTTGCAGATTTATATCAGTTGAGGAGCGAGGCACATAAGCTTCGTCAGGGTATTCAGTTGCTGGATATTGCAGTTGCAGAGAGTTTGGCGAAGGATCGTGTTCTTGTATCTCAGTTATCAGTTGCATGCGATGCTTTAGAGGAGGTCGAGGATCAGGAGAAAGTTTTTACTTGGAGAGAACAGCACCTTCTCAGAACAGAAATATGTGAGAAGATCTCTACTAAATTGTTTTCACTCAAGGATGACGTGGTTGGAGTACTTGCACTTGCCAGTGGTTTCGTTGTTCAGATTCCGTGTCATTATCTTCTCGAAGATGGCACATATGTCGAGTTGGACAAAGTACAAGCAGAGTTCGAGAAGCTGATTTGTGACAGCCTTGAAGGTGAACCTATGGCGCCTAAATTAGAGAATGTTTCAGTAATTGCAGCCAGTTTGAGAAAGGCGACTGAAGAATGTAAAGATGGCATGCACACGATTACCGAAAGTGGCAGAGAACTAAAGAAACAGACTGTTATTTTTAGCAGCATCAAAGTGCCAGATGACAGGGAGATCGATGAGTTCTTGATCAAAGTGTTAGACCGAGTTGACATGGAGTGATCTGCCAATTAGAACCTGCAGTTAATTTCGAGGGTTGAGTCCTAAGTGGCAGTTAACTTGACTTCCAGTCTTCAGTTCACTTGCTGACTTAACACATGCTTATCTCATCCTTGGAATTATCAACACAGGAGTTAGGGTTAGGGTTTCCAGTTAACTGAAGGTAGTGGCCAGTTAACTTTGCTTTAAATAAGGACGTGCATGCTTGCACATTGTCCAATTAGGCTATTTGTACCAATTAAACTGAGGGTAGTTTCCCAGTTAACTGTATAGTTTACTTCATTAGGGTTAGGCGCATAACTTGCATGCATTGCAAGAACTATAGTGAACACAAGGTGATTTTAGGGTTACCTACACCTTGATGTATATAAATAAGAGCTTTTGCTCATTTGTAATTAACTTTTGCTGGAGAGAAATATATGCTGCGCCTACCTTGCCCTCAATATTGCTCTTTTTGTATTGGTTCATGTGTCTTTGCTATTGCAATTAATTGTTATGCCACATAGGGTTTCATGCGATTGTAATAGTGGATTCTTTCCATATTTTAGATAAATCTGTCTTGTGCATCTTTTATTGTTATGATCAAACGTTATGCCACACAGGGTTTCGTAAGATTGTAATGATAAAACCGTTTTGTGAAGTCTTTACTATGCTGATCGAGTGTTATGCCACACAGGGTTTCATAAAGTTTTCATGGTAAATCTTCTCATAAATTAGAAAATCTGTTTTGTGAATCTTTTATCATTACGATCGAGTGTTATGCCACACAGGGTTTCATAGAGATTTTGATGATAAAGCTGTTTTGCGAGTCTTTACTATGTTGATTGAGTGTTATGCCACATAGGGTTTCACAAGATTGTCATCGTAAATTCTCAAATCTGTTTTGTGCCTAATAAACTTGTTTAGATTGAGATAATAGTTGCGCCACCTTGCCTTCAAGTAGAGAATCTGAATGCGTTTATCGTCTGATAGTCATAACCTTGCTCCGTTTTCTCATGCTCTGATTTTCTTGAGGAAATTGGATAGAATTAAGTTTAGTTGTAGTTAGTGAATCTGCGAAACCAGAGAAAATTCTCAGCTGCAACGTATATAGTTTTCGAGAAAGCCTTGTACCTCTACAGCTGAAACAAAAAGACAGGAATTAGTTTAGTTTATTTCCCTTTGCATGTATTTTTGTAAAGCACAACGAGGGAACTTCCCCTCCTAATTTGAAGAGCACTCATTGCGTAGTGTGCATAGCTGTCCGTACCAACTCTTACTCCAGAGGTACTAGTTGTTGCGCCAACACGTATATATATATGTATACATGTATATATATACACACATATATATACATATACATACTACATACATACATACATA
>VDFB02160922.1:226814-284742 GCA_007258455.2 Sequoia sempervirens | reverse complement strand
TTTAACTTTTTGAAAGAAGAGGAAAACCATGAGAAGAAGATGACTAAATATTTGAACTTCGATGCTCCTCCTTCCTTTGAAATATCAGTCTTCTCCATAATTTTTTATTCTAGTAGATGCATGGGTTGATTGGAAAGATCTTGCAATCCTTCCTCACATTTTGTTGCATGTATGATTGGATGTAACTCTTTTTCCTTCAAATATCTGATCGGGAAGTCCTCCTTGAACTTTGAAGGTGTCAAAATAATAATCTTTTGCTTGTTGGGGCTTGAATTCATGGTCCTCTAGTTGAGGATATTGCACAAGAGTTGTCACCTTTGTATGCAAGAACCTCTTCCTTTGGATCTGTTGTTTTGAGGGGGTTTTTAAAATAATAAAATAAGGAATTTCTAAAATAATAAACCTAAATTTTTTTTCAAACTAATTTTTTCTTTTGACATGCTGTCACCAAATCAACAACTCTCTAATGACACCTTTCCCCAGCAACGGCATGAAAAATGATGAGTGTCGTTGCATTCCTCATCATTTAATTACAAATGTCAATCTAGCGCAGTGTCCATGACAATATGCAAGAGGGAGAAGAAATCATTTCCATGACATATTTTTTCTACAAACGGAATTGAAAGGCAATGCATGAAAGAAATTGTTGGAATCAAATCTAATCTAAGAGCTTATAAATGAAATGTTGAAATCCAATCTATCCTAAATAACTTGTAAAAAATAAATACTGAAAATGTAAAGAGCTAGAAATGAAATGACTGCTAAGAAATGAAACTACAAAACAACTACTGCTGCTAAAAAATGAACTCTATTATTTTATAAAACTCTTCCCCATTTGATTCCTTGATTATAATGAATTTATAGAATTCTTATCTTCAACTAATCTAAAAGACGAGCCTTAATTGTTGTGTAACAACTTGCTAGAAGGTAGGAACATGTGTTGAGGGAAAAAGATAAGTCTTTCCTTCATTTTGCTGAATCAATCTTCTTTGGTAGTCCAAAATAAATGTCTATTTTGCAACCCACAAACAAGCTCCAAAAAGATATTTGAATGTTGAAAAAGTCATGTCTTCCCCTTGTGTATCATTAAAGCTCATAAAACAACTCCTAGATGCTTGCAAAAAGGTTCAAACTGCCCAAAATTGTCTCTTAGATATGCTCCATTTGTTTGCACAACCCAACAACTTGCCTTAATGTTTGGAACTTCCTCCTAGATGCTTTGAACTGTTGTCCTTTAACTGCTCATAGAAGCCTAAATTTCTCAACCTCTTCATAAATGATCTTTCACTTAGATCCTTCTTAGCTCCAAAAATTCTGGAGCATCAGACTGGTAAAATTTTCTCTTAAACCACGAATGGGGTTTTTATGAAATTTAATGGGCTTTTTCACCTTCTTGTCTCTAAATATTTATCCAAAAATATCAAGAACCCAGATCATAATTTTTAAGATATAATGAAATATTGACTACTCCAACTGAAAATCTCTTACTTTCTTCATCATGCTTAGTCTTAATAAACTTCATAATTAAGCAAAATACATGCTTTTATTTGGCTAATAGATGAGACATTTTTTTGTCTCATCATCTTCTTCACCTTTCTTCAATTGGTAATCCCAGAAGGAAGTTGATACCTAATGCATCCGCTCTTTTGAAATCCCTTGAATTACCTTCCGACTATATTTGAGATTGGCATAATGTTTTGATATCTGGAGGATATTTGCATTCCTTTGCATCTTCTCTATTTCATATTTGACCATGGCATTTTTGCACTGTATAATTTCATCAATGACTTCTTGATTTAATGATTGAACATGGTCTTTATTTACTTTTTCAAGTCATTCCTTGAAAACTTTTACTTCCTTGCCATCCTATCCTATCGTTCAAGAATCACAATCCTATCGTGCTAGTGTTTCAATGAAACTTTGATCTTTGTCAATCAATTTATTGCATTTCTCAATGAATTTCTCGAATCCTTCCACACATTGCATTAAGGTGTCACCTTCCCAATTTACCTATTTCTTTCATTTTGTACACATTGAAACCTCTTCTTCCATGATTATCTTTTCACTTATCAATTCCTAGACATATATTTGAATGAGAGCTATTAAATTTCTCCTTTCAACATCGATTTTCTCTTGGCAGAACCTACATTCTCCTTCTAATCTTTTAGACTTCTAACACCTACGGTATGCCTCCTTGTATTTCCTAATTGCATATGTGATTAGTTTTTCTCCTTGCCTTACCAATTGCTCCATCCATTCTTCAAACACACTCATTTTATGGTGAAGTGTTGCTATAGCATCCACCTGCTCTTGTGACATGAGTACTGGATTTTCAGGAAATTTGGCCTGTGCTTGGCCAAATTGGGCTAATGATACTATAAAATTTTCCAGATGGGAAATCTGTTCATTCAACTCTCTTTTCTTTTGTTTACATTTTTGCATCCTAGCAACAATTGTCTCTAAATACATCTTCATTTCTTCTAATTCTTGTCCCGAGATGAATGTACAACATTGATACTTGTCACTATGTACTCCTTAGGCATTATTTCATATTTTCTTTTATTTTCTACTAGAGTAGCTATATGGAGTGTTCTTCCTCCATTTGCATTCTATTGCATAACATGTTTCATTTTTTCTTTTCGCCTAGGTCTAGGAGTTTCCACTTCTTGCATTAAGCTCTTGAGATTTAGAGGTACTAATTCTACTTCCAATGTAGAAGCCAATTCTCTAATCAACCAATCAAGTGTATCTTCATTGCTTTCTACCTTTGTAACATTTCTCTATTTCTAGTTTTCAGTACCCTCAAGAACTTTTCTTCTTATATTTTCAACCTCACCTGCCACACTCTTCGGGATGGGAACATTTTTAGTATTCACTGGCATGGATTTTGGATTACCGAGATTTGCCACTATCTCTTCATTTCCAAGACTTATATTTTCCTATCCAACCATGTGCTCAATATCAATCTTTGGGGAATCACTTTCTTCATGTCTTGTTACATCAGGATTATCTTTATTCATCACCTTTCCATCCAAAGTTTGTGAAGGGTCTATATTTCCAACTTCAACCCAAGCTTCTCCTTTCTTTTTAAAAACCTGCGGTTTTTCAACATCATTTCCACTATCCCCTAGCAAAATTTGGGAATCAACTATATCTCCAATAACAACATTATCGATGGGAACCTATCCTATAGTTTCCCCTATTTACTTTTGAACAAGTATTTTAGGGTTCCCCACCTCTAGGGGGGAGTGTTCCTCTTATATATTCTTCTTCTTCAGTATGTATAGGAATTGACCCTGCATCTGACATTTCTTCCACCACTAGTTGTACCATGGGCTTCTCCTTAGATTTCTTCTCTTTTACTCGCTCCATCATGGCACCTAATTTCTCCATTTTTTCCCTGATTTGATCTTCATTTAGTTCAAAGCTTTCATCTAGGGCCACAAGAGTCTTTCCCGGTGTTTGCTTTACCGCAGTTGTATTGACTGAAGGGGGAGAAGTAAATAATGATGCAACCCTCTGGTATGTAGACCTTTTCTAAGCACGAGCATTCAATTTCATTCTCACCTCCTCATCAGTCATAGGTTTAATCTTTGGCTTTGTCATGGAAGAAGATGTCGCTTTAGGCTTCACCATCACTTTGACTTTACTCAGTCCAGTTTCTTTATGCTGGCTAGTCGGTGCTACTGAAACCCTCTGAATTGGGACATCAAGAGTTCTCTCCTCAATATGGATTGATGTATCTTCCTTTCTAGCCTTTCTTTTCTTCTTAGCGGGCTCCCCGTACTCAGACCCATCTTCTTCTCTTTGTTTCTTCTTTATATTGAGCAAGTATGTGGGCATGACTCCAACTTTTCTCAAGTTTCTACAAAATTCATCAATCCATCATTGAGTCTACACCAAAACTTGTTCAAAAATTTCCTCAACGTTCATTATTTCTCTACTTTCATAATTTGGATCCAGAATGGGTTCATCATAAACCTTGGTTGAACTATGAATCAGATTCAAAACATCTTCATCATCTTCATCCAATTGATATGGAATGTCATGAAGCCCAAGAATTTGTGTCGATTGCAATGACAATATTTGATATGATCCTATCCTTACTTCATGCTCATCATCACAATTGAGTTGGAATTATTTTAAATAATGAACATGGGCATGCTTGTTAGCTATCCCCTTGGAAATATTTCCATCTGGATCATAGTTAATTCTTTGGAGTGTAAAGAACTCCCGTCTATACATCTTTAATTCCCCTTCACACAAATCAGCCGCTTTAGCCGCATTGCACTTATAATTTTTCATTATGAAAGGAAATATGCCATAACTTCTTTTATGTGCCATGTTGAAAAGAGCATGGGATGACTTCATTTGTATTACCAATTCCAATAATAACAATTTACCTGTCAAGTACTTGGGAAATATGAAAGGATATTCTTCAAACCCTTCTAGCCTGATGTAGGTGAATGTAGGGAACTGAATGTACCAGCCTCCAACCTGCTTGATAAGATTTTGTGCTTCCAGAGACACCCATTTAGTTTTTCCTCCCTCCATTATTCTTACCAGGTTCATGGAAAAAACATCATTAACTCTCTGATAATGCTCCCTGTATTCATGAATAGTAATTTGGGGTAAATTAGCATATATCAAACTATTTCTTGGTTCTCTTCCAAGGGAACTAACTCTATTCAACCCTTGTTTATTTTCCCTTATGGTGTAGGAATAGATCACATACGAGGACATATAAAACCATCTTGACTGTGGGAATACCTTCATCTGGTCATGTAGCATGTCACTGATAAAACTTCCCCAATGAATTTGCACAAGCCCTTCCATTAATTTGGTTATAATTACTAACATCCATGGTTTGAATTTACTGGAATCCCTAAGTCCAACTATCCTTCTTAACATGGTTATAGCATCTTGAACATCTAGGTTGAACTTAGATATTAGAATTGGCTTTGTTTTCTTTGTAATTTTCTCCTGGCACCATTGTGCGTTTATAATTTTCCTGTTATGTTCTTCAGTGCTCATGTAAGTTCTAGCCTTCATTCTCACATCCATTGGGTTCATCTGAGGAGATGTGAGGATCACAAATGTATATACAATTCATTTCATAGAAATATTTGCATGGATTATTTCCTCTTTTTCAACAACTCTCTTATCTAGGTTGTAATAATTCAAACGTTGCATAACCAGCTTGGGGGCCTCCATTGTTGGCGGAAACCCTCCTTTTAAATGTAACCCACTTGCTATAACATTCTTCATACAATGAGAGGAATTCTCTTGTCAGGATCTTGCAATGAATTCAACATCATGGTATCATTTATTATCCCACCAATTGGTATAGCTTTTGAAGAAAAATATTTAAACTCATTTCTAGACTTTCTTTGGAAGTACTCATTTTTACTTGTGTATCCTGCATTTTTATAGATATGTGCCTTGTGTGCAAGTTAGGGTTAAATTTAATCAGTTATCTTCAACAATTTATAAAAAATTCAATCTACCATTTGGTTAAATTCATTTCAAAACAATCAATAATCTCCATTACCAGAGGAAATACCATTATCTCGAGACATGCATGCATATGATGACTAACAAAATTTTAGTTATCCGAGACATACCTGGTTTCATTAATGATAAAAAATCACTTTTATAATGTAGCTTCGAAACCATCGATAGTTGTGTTCTTGGTTTCTCGTGGTTTACCTTTCTTTGTGCACTGCAATATGAGTCATGATCTTTCAATGTCCTTGCAAATTAGCAGTGTGGCATGAGGTAAAACATTGTAAAATTAATTGCATGCTTGAGGTGGTGCCAAGTACATGTGTAGTTTTCCACCTTCATTAATTACTTATTGCAATGAATTAATTTTCTCGAATAAAGGTGCAATCATCATGGATTAGGGTTCAAATCACGAACACCTTGGTTTCTACACCACCACAAGAGAAGACGGTGCAGAAACTTACGTGGCACTCTTACGTGTCACCTTGCTTCTTACGAGGAAAAGGAACTTTGAAATACATGACCATTGATGATCACAAGATTTAAATCATCTAGTTCCAAACCTTAGAAAGATTACTAGGAACCGAGACATTTACTCACCAGGTTCATGGGAACTGGATGCAAAAAGAGGAACCAAGAACCAAGTTCCGAGTTTGAGTAGGACCAAAAAAAAAATTTGAACATGATTGCAATGGAACCTCTGGTTTCCAACCTCTAGCTAAAAAAATGAAAAGCAACTATCAGAACAACCGATGAGGAAAAAGACACACACACACTAGGGTGACTCATCCACCAAGCGAGAAACTTAGGACTAGCCAAAGATACAGTATCCTTGACACAACCGCATCAACTCTGAGACTCTGGGGTCTTGCAAATTAATGAAACTTAATAAAGAAAACTATGACACTTTGAATCTGAGAAGGACAGAGAATTCGAGCAATGACCAAGCAGGCCCAAAAAAAACTTGCATTTTACCATTTCCTCTGAAAGCAGCACACCGAATCAAGAAAAAACAAAAGTAGAAAAGAAAAGGTAGCAGAAAAAGGGGGTCCACATTTTTCCAAGGAGAAAAATGGGGCATGTTGTGAGACCACACAACAAATAGGAACCAACAAAACTAAACAAAACAATATAAATCCAATTTTAGACCTAATAACCATGCCTCAACTTTCTTCAGTCTTCAAATTATAAACAATTAGACCCTCATTCTAACATTTTTTCTTCACTTTAGCTAGCATACAAGATTAGATGTTACTGAGCTCACGTGTGTGGAATTGATTAATTCCACTACAGTAAACTTAGAGAATAGAAAATATTTTCATTGACCTACATAATTTGGCAATTCCTTTTAAGCCAACCTTGGATAGAGCCTTGCTGATATTCAAGCATCGATAGCCTTGACAAGTTTATCTATGTAATTCCCCCAAACATAGCTCTACTTCCAGCCAGGCGTCCATAGTCTCGGTAGAGATATTTGGATAGCCTAAAGAGTTGAATTTTTTCTCTTTTGATATTTCTTTGATACTCATTTTTTCTTTTTCTTTTTTTTGATATTACAATATAAGCTCATTTGCTTCAACTTGTAGGCAATGAAGCTTGCTATTAGGTTGGGAATTACAGTGGTAGCAAAGGTCACCTTTTTTATTTTTCAGTTAATGCAAACAACTGCTATCCCAAATTTTAGTAGAATGATTTAAGCTATGGGCATTTGTAACTCAACATCAATTGAATGATTAAAAGAAATCGAACAATTCCCCAATCATCTATAATTAACAAACTACTTTCAGTCGGAGCATAGATCATATTTCTAGAATTAACATTATTTTATTTTGAACACCTTCAAAGGTTGCTAATTACTATATATCCTGACAATGCAAAACCCTAGAAAGAAAGAAAGAAAAAACAAAAAAACTATTTACAAACAAACTATTTACAAAAAGAAACTATTTATAGACTAGCCCGAAAACTAGCAACCAACACTAAGCTTGGAAGTAATGTTTCAAAAATTGCCCATTGGCAAGAAATGGGACATCTTCTCTAGTCAAAGTTTTAAGTCTATAAGTATTGTCACCTAAAATTTTAGACACCTGGTAAGGTTCTGACCATAACTTGTCAAACTTACCATGTTCACATTTACGCTCATGGGCTTTGTCCCAATACAAGACTAAATCAAATATCCTAAAAGTTTTTAATCTATCCCTTTTGTCAAACCATCATTATACAACACATTGGTGCCTAACGAAATGATCTATAGCTTGGGTACATTTTTCATCTAAGTGCATCAGTTGCAACAATCGAGATTCAATTTGATTATATAATCCAATGTACTCTTGAGAAAATTGTCAAGTAGGGATTTTCAAATTTATAGGCAATATAGGATCTACCCCATAGACTAAGTGGTAAGGAGAGTTCCCCAATGTAGATTTCATCCTAGTACAGTCTACCCAAAGGGTGAATTCCAGTAAAGAATGCCATTCTCTAGGATTCTTTTCAAATTTTTTCTTGATTATATCCAACAGATTCTTGTTTGAGGATTCTACTAATCCATTTCCCTGTGGATAATAGTTAGATGAGAATTTTAATGTTATGACATATTCAAATGCCCAATTAGAAAATTTTAATGAGGAAAAAGCAAGGCCATTATCTCATACTAGTGCATACCTCTTTTAGAAATAATGTATTTTATAAAAGGCTACTTGTGCATCTGCCATAGGAATAGTGTTTTTGTCTTTTTCCTTAATGGAGTTATCCTTGGCCCAAGATTCTTTAAATTTTCCTTCTTTTGGAAAATATTCTAAAGTATTCAAGAAATCTTACTTGATCACAGGTGTTTTGAGTAATTCTGACAAAGAGAGGCTGATTTTTACCTTTTTGATCTCTTCTGCTAAATAATTAGTCAAATTGTTTTGATCAGAAAAATATACCTTCTCACTTCATGAAATGTTTGATGAGCTATATTGAGGGTTTACTTTGGGTAACCTTGGAGTATTACTTGATTTGTCATTAGGTGGAGTATTGAAGTTATTTGGTGGGATTGACGTAGTCAATGGCCCTTTGAATTTACTTCAACCATTTGTGTTACTCCTCAGGTCATAAGTATGTCCTTTTAAATATTATTGAAAGACATGAATTTCATCAGTTTCATCCTGAGGTTTATTTTCATCTTGATAAGGAAACATGTAAGTTTCTAAATTCATGGATGAACTATCTCCTTCATGCTCATAAGTATGACTCATGGCAACATGTGACTTGACACATTCATAGCTTTCAAGAACCAAAGCGGAATCATACCCTACTAGAACTAATTCATTCCCTTTAGGAGGATGAGAGTTAGACTATTCGTTGTAATGCGTAGCAATTAGAAAATATTTGAGGCAGTTTTAAACTATGGATAGTCCACTTTAGAATGAGTATTTGTGTTGTGGATTCTACAACAATTTTTTTTCACAAGATTAGCTAAATTCACCTTTGACGTAGGTCTATCATCAAAGGAATTAGTGTTATCTAAAGGTGTGGTTATTCCTCCATTATTCGCTCATGTGTTCCAAGGTCTAGGTGGTCTAGGAGCATTATATGCTCGACTTTACGAACTATGATTATTACTCTAAGAGTAAAAATTTTGATTTCTTAATTGCATAAATTTTGTGGTTAATATTTTGAGTTAAGTTGTAATCTCCTTGATTTATTCATTATCATCAGGAATTTTGACCTTTTGACTCTCTTGATTTTGCGAGAAGAAATAATTTTCGTTAGGATGTAGCTCTATGATAGCTGGACAAGGTGAGGGACTAAAGCTTGACTATTTCCTAGTTGAAAGAAAGTATTTTGAGGAAATGTCCCATTCTAGACCATTGAAGGGAAAGAATTAGGATACATGATTTATCGAGACTCCATTCACACTCAAAATAGAATAGTTATTCAATCCATTTCCACCATTTGTAGATAATCCACTTCCAAGGTGTTTCATTTCTAAATTTATGCTTACGGCTTTAGCATTGGCTTCTAGTAAAGTAGTGGGATGATTTTCCCTTCGTTTCACAAACATAGCAGTTAAAGGATCTACCACCATCTAATAAACTGTGGTGGTAGAAAAATTATCCACTACATAAGGTGCTTGTAAACTATAATAAGCCTTCTGGAACCTGTCATTAAAGCAGTTATAGGTTCACTATCGAACCTTTTGATTTGAGAAAATAGGTGATATAAAAGGGTAGGATCAATAGGTGTTCTAAATCTAGCTAAAAATTGACTTTTCATGTCTTTCCGTGATCTAACTGAGTTATGAGGCAGGTTGACGTACCACTAGTAAACATCATTGCTTAAGGTATACAAAAAAAACCTACATACAACGTCTTTGTGTTGTATCCTTGCTCTAAGACATGTATCCTTAAAGATGTTGATATGTTCTTCTGTGTCTTTGTGAAGGTAATACTTGGACATAACTTGTCTGAATTTTTCAAGAGATCATTATACACAACAAATTGGATCAGTGACTCTACATTAAAGAAATCCATTACTGCAGGTGAGGTAGGTATAACAACAGTCATATTTTGCGATATCATGTTTTCACTTCCTGACCCTTGAGGTCTGGATGACTTTAGACCACTAAGTTTGACTAAAGTTAAATGAGGATTACTAGACCTAGACCTAGTAACTCTATGAGACTCCATCTTCAACCTTAACAAAACCAAAAGAACAACAAAAAGGCCCTCCTTCTAGCACCAATTCTTGTTGATCACAATGTTAGTTACATACCAATAGTGTAGATAAATCCTCATAGACAGACCATGGGAACCAATCTTTACTTGAAAGACTGAACTAGGACATCCTAAATCTTTAGTCTGACTCATCTTAATTCCAAGGCTCGTTTAAGTCAGGGCTTTACCATACTAGGTTCACATCAGGGTTCTTTGTGACAATGATGTTAATCACGAGGGGTAAATGGTAATTTTGAGTTCTAAAAGGAATCATTAGGTTTGGTGAAATATATTCTTGGGCTGGTCATCACACAATTTTATGAATTCAACAAATATGCAATACTGTTTCATGAAATTTCAAACAACTTTGCTATCACTTAAGTAGATTTAGTTTTAAGCATTCAAAAATACAATGGAAACAAAAGATTTGCATTAAAATTTCCATTCATTCTCTATTTTTTGGAACATTTTCTGAAATTTAAACATCTAATCTAAAATAAAGCATCAAAATTACTTGAAAAGTAAAAGAGCTCTTGGGTATTATCCACGCATCCCCCAAGAATCAACCATATCAAAGCAAACCACTCTATACTTCACCAAATTGCTTCACAACTAGGCATAGAATGGTGCAAACTTTTAAAGAATGGGGATTTAATTTGGACACTGGGTAGGTTCTGTATGCACCCTTAAATGGTACAACATACAATCTTTTCCAGTTGAACAAACAACCAACTATAAAAGATAATAGTTGGTAGCTTTCAAATTAGCTTTGATATTGATTAGTTCAATGTGCATACAAGTTTTTAATCCAAAATGATTTAGAAAACAAGAAAAAAAAACAAAAATTTAAAATTTTTTGGCTCTTTCGACATTCACAAATTTTGAACATAAAAATAAAAGTAAAGCATTAAACGACCTTTTATAGGAACTGTAGCGTAGAAAAATGTATCTTTGGACATTTTCACACTCATTTGGGTCTTTCTTATGGGTGTTGGCCTAGTTTTTCCTAGATTTAATGTTGTATTGTGGTCAACACATTCACATTAGGTCTTGGACCCTTGTGAATCAATAAGAATTTCATGATGTCTTATAAAAGTGTTGTGAAGTGTCGTAACAATTTTCAAACTTTTCTAGGACCTTATTAATATATTTTACTTAAATAAGCTCTTTTTATCACTTACCAAGCCTTATTTCAAAGTGTTGTAAAGTGTTGTAACAAACTTTCACACTTTTCTAGGCTTTTCATCAATAATTTGACCCTTTCTTATGCTTAAATGACCCCTTTATAGACTTATAGGCCCTCCTTAAGTATATTTTTGAGAATAATCTCGTTAAAAATCATTTAATACACTTTAATTCCTGACACCCACTTAAAATTCCCTAGTGGGACCAAGTCGCCATTAGGGTTAACTTAGTCCCACTTGGCTCAAAAATCAAAATTATTTCAAAATTATGACTAGATATTATTTTCTAAACCTTGAGGTCAGCCTATGATGTGGTATTTTTGGGAAATTTTGTATATCATGTATAAATATAGGGTTTTCCTCTCATTTTTCATCTCCTAATATCCTTAATTCTCCTCAACTCTCTAATCATTCAAGCAATCATCAAGCATTCACTTTTGCATTCTAGGCATTCTTAAGCATACATCCATTGGAGCTTCTACATGCATATTTTTAGACTTCTACTTCAAGGGTTGGGTGAGTTGTAGCATTGCATGTTGTTCATTCATCATTCTCTTTTCATTTCATTTCATTTCATTTCATTTTCAAGGGTTTAATTACCAAACCGGGGTTTAACCATGGCAAACCCCTATTCACTAACCCTTAACACTTTTTCACCTCTTTGCTTGTGTGTTGCAGGTCTTGTGTGCAGATTTATCAAAGAGCAAGGTGTAAAATGGTGTCAAAAATTCATCAAATTCATTCAAAGTCAACAAAACCCTAAAAGAAGCTTGGAGAACACCTACAAGTCAGATTTTGCAGATTCGGATCCAAAAACCTATCAAGAGCTTAAGTGTAGAATAGGAGCTATAGATTGCACCTTTGAATTTCCCAAAATCTAGAGGTGGACTAAGTCACCATTAGTGGAAAAGTTGTCCCACTGCCAGGCCTGAAAAGTGTTTTCTGCAGTTTTGGATACCCTTTTGGCTGAAAAGCGTAAGTGTCCTAGTAGGCTTCAATAATATTTTTTTCAAGATTCTAGAGCTCCTCTATATCACTTTCTAGTTTCCAAGTGCACCTCTCCAGTCTCATTAATTTTTGTTCTAGTTTGTATGCATATTTAGTTCATTTTGCATATCACAATGTGTTTTCAAACAAAGTACATTTTCTTAGTTTTGCATTAATAATCCATCTCTTTTATTAGTTATTTGCATCTATTATATTCTATTTAGACATATTTCAATCATATTTGCATTAGTCTTGAGTGAGCCATCAAGGTTTTTGGGATACCTCTCTCCTTTTAGGTGCAAAACCCTAGAAGTGTAAGAGAGTTCCCTATCCCAAAAATCTGCGGTTCAAGAACAAGGCCCCAAAAGTTTGAACTTAAGTCTATCAAAGAAAACATAAAAATAAAATCAAAACATAGCACGTGGAAAATGTTAGTTGTCATTAGAATCTTCTAGGCAAAGTCAAAGCTTTGACTTCTTCATCAACATTAATCTTCAACTCCAAGCTCTGGCACTCAAATGCTCTGCACAAAACAAGGCTACTGGTATTCTTCAAATTCAGGGACAACATGCCTCCACCAGGACCGAGAACAACCTAAAAAATCACTTTCAATAGCATATCCTTGTGTCTTCTTCCAGTATCCAATATTTGGTTATTCATTGCCTTGAGTCGAACTCCGGGCCTGAAAACTCTTTTGTACACCTTTCTTCAATTGGTACTCCTGGAAGGCAGCCAATACCTGATCCATCCACTCTTTTGAAATCCCTTTAATTACATTCCAGATATATTTGAGCTTGGCATAATTTTCTGATATCTAGAGGGTATTTGCATTCCTCTGCATCTTCTTTATTTCATATTTGACCATGGCATTCTTGCACTGTATAATTTCATCAATGACTTCCTGATTTAATGACTGAACATGGTCTTTATTTACTTTTTCAAGCCATTCCTTGAAAGCTTTTACTTCCTCGCCATCTTGTCCTATCGTCTAGGAATCACAATCCTATTGTGCTAGTGTTTCAATGAAACTTTGATCTTTGTCAATCAATGTATTCCATTTCTCAGTGACTTTCTTGAATCCTTCCACACATTGCATTAAGGTGTCACCTTCCCATTTTACCTATTTCTTCCATTTTACACACATCGAAACCTCTTGTTCTATGATTATCTTTTCACTTATCAATTCCTGGACATCTCTCTGAATGAGAGTTGTTAAATTTTTCCTTTTAGCATCAATTTGCTCCTAGCGGAACCTACATTCTCCTTCTAATCTTTTAGACTTCTGACACCAATGGTATACCTCCTTGTATTTACCAATTGCATCTATGATTAGTTCTTCTCCTTGCCTTACCAATTGTTACATCCATTCTTCAAACACACTCATTTTATGGCGAAGTATTGCTATAGCATCCACCTGCTCTTATGACATGAGTACTAGATTCTAAAGCAATTGGGCCTGTGCTTGTCCAAATTGGTCTAATGATACTATAAATTTTTTTAAACGGGCAATCCGTTCTTTCAAATCTCTTTTCTTTTGTTTAATTTTTTTCACCCTAGCAATAGCTATCTCTAAATTCATCTTCATTTCTTCTAATTCTTGTCCCCGAGATAAATGTCCAACATTGATACTTGTCACTTTGTACTCCTTAGGCATTATTTCATGTTTTCTTTTATCTGCTACTGGAGTAGCTATATGGAGTGTTCTTCCTCCATCTGCATTCTTCTGCATAACATGTTTTGTTTTTTCTCTTTGCCTAGGTTTAGGAGTTTCCACTTCCTGCATTAAGCTCTTGAGATCTAGAGGTACTAATTCTACTTCCAATGGGGAAGCTAATTCTCTAATCAACCAATCAGGTGCATCTTCATTACTTTCTACCTCTATAAAATTTCTCTATTCCTTGTTTTCAGTACCCTTAGGAACTTTTCTTATTATATTTTCAACCTCACCTGTCACACTCTCCGGGATGGGAACATTTTCAATATTCATTAGCATGGATTCCAGATTACCGAAATTCAGCATTTTCTCTTCATTTCCAAGACTTATATTTCTTGTCCAGCCATGTGCTCAATATCAATCTTTGGGGCATCACTTTCTTCATGTCCTGTTACATCAAGATTATCTTTATTCATCACCCTGTCATCCAAATTTTTTGAAGGATTTGTATTTCCAACTTCAACCCACTCTTCTCCTTTCTCTTCAAAAACATGTGGTTGTTCAACATCATTTCCACTATCCCCTAGTGAAAACTAGGAATCAATTATATCTCCAATAACAACAATATCGATGAGAACCTTTCCTAAGCTTTCCCCTGTTTCTTTTGCAACAAGCATTTCAAGGTTCTTTGCCTCTTAGGTGAGTGTTCCTCTTATAAATTATTCTTCTTTAGTATATGTAGGAATTGACCATGCATCCAACATTTCTTCCACCACTAGTTGTACCATGGGAATCTTCTTAGATTTCTTCTCTTTTACTTGCTCCATCATGGCACCTAATTTCTCCATCTTTTCCCTGATTTGATCTTCATTTAGTTCAGAGCTTTCATCTAGGGCCACATGAGTGTTTCCCAGTGTTCGCTTTACTGCAGTTGTATTGACTAAAGGGGGAGAATTAAATAATGATGCAACCCTCTAGGATGTAGACCTTGTCTGAGCACAAGTATCATTTTCATTCTCACCTCCTCATCAATCATAGGTTGAGTCTTTGGCTTTTCCATGGAAGAATATGTCTCTTTAGGCTTCATTGTCACTTTGATGTTACTCAGTCCAATTTCTTTATGCTAGCTAGCCGGTGCTACTGAAACCCTCTAGCTTGGGGCATTAGGAGTTGTCTCCTCAATATGTACCATTGCATCTGCCTTGCTAGCCTTTCTTTTCTTCTTAGCGGTCTCCTCATACTTGGACACATCTTCTTCTCTCTGTTTCTTCTTTATATTGAGCGAGTATGTGGGCTTGACTCCAACTTTTCTTAAGTTTCTACAAAATTCATCAATCCATCGTTGAGTCTGCACCAATTTTTTTTCAAAAATTTCCTCAATGGTCATTATTTCTCTACTTTCATAATTTAAATCCAGAATGGGTTCATCATAAACCTTGGTTGAATTATAAACTAGATTCAAAATGTCTCCATCATCTTCATCCAATTGATCTAGAATGTTATGAAACCCAAGAATCCGAGTTGATTGCAATGACAATATTTGATATGATCTTTTCCTTACTTCATGCTCATCATCATAATTGAGCTAGAAGTATTCTAAATGATGAACATGGGCATGCTTTCCGGCTATCCCCTTGGAAATATTCCCCTCTAGATCATAGTTAATTCTTTGGAGTGTAAAGAACTCTAGTCTGTACATCTTTAATTCCTCTTCACACAAATTGGCCTCTTTAGCCACATTGCACTTATAATTTCCCATTATGATAGGAAATCTGACAGAACTTATTTTATATGTCGTGCTAAAAAGAGCATGGGATGGCTTCATATGTCTTACCAATTCCAATAATAACAATTTATCTGTTGGGTACCCAGGCAATATGAAAGGATATCCTTCAAACCCTTCCAGCCTGATGTAGGTGAAAGTAGGAAATTGAATGTACTAGCCTCCAACATACTTGATAAGATTTTGTGCTTCCAAAGACAACCATTTAGTTTTTTCACCCTCCATTATTCTTTCCAGCTTCATGGAAAACACATCATTAACTCTCTGATAATGATCCATGTATTCATGAATAGTAATTTGGGTAAATGAGCATATATCAAACTATTTCCTCGTTCTCTGCCCAGCATACTGACTCTATTCAACCCTTATTATTTTCCCTTTGGTGCATGAATAGATCACATATGAGGATATATACAACCATCTTGACTGTGGGAATTACTTTATCTGGTCATGTAGCCTGTCATTGATAAAACTTCCCCAATGCATCTACACAGGGCCTTCCATTAATTTGGCTATAATTACGAACATCTATGGTTTGAATTTAATAGTATCGCTAAGTCCAGTTATCCTGCTTAACATGGTTATAACATCTTGAACATCTAGGTTGAATATAGATCTTAGAATTGGCTTCATTTGCTTTGTAATTTTCTTCTAGCACCATTATGCATTCATAATTTCCCTATCATGTTCTTCAGTGCTCAGGTAAGTTCTAGCCTTCATTATCACATCCATCGGGTTCATCTGAGGAGATGTGAGGAGACCAAATGTATATACAATTGCTTTCATGGAAAGATCTGCATAAATTCTTCCCTCCTTTTCAACAACTCTTATCTAGGTTGTAATAATTCAAACACTGCTTAACCAGCTCAGGGGCCTCCATTGATAGTGAAAACCCTCCTGCTAAATGAAACCCACTTGCTATAACATTCTTTGTACACTGAGAGGTGTTCTCTTGTCAGTCTCTTGTGATGAATTCAACATCAGAAAACCATCTCGAATAGGTATCAATTATTATCCCACCAACTGGTATAGCTTGCTTAACAAAATATTTATACTCATTTTTACCTGTGTATCATGCATTTTTATAGATATGTGCCTTGTGTGAGAGTTAGGGTTAAACTATCAAAACAACCAATGAAGAAAAGGACTCACACACACTGGGATGACTCATCCACCAGGTGGGAAACTTAGGACTAGCCAAAGATAGTATCCTTGACACAACTGCATCAACTCTAGGACTCCAGGGTCTGGAAAGTTGATGAAACTTGATAAAGAAAATTGTGACACCCTAAATCTGAGAAGGACAAAGAATTTGAGCAATGACCAAGCAGGCCAAAATAGAACTTGCATTTTACCATTTCCTTCGAAAGCAGCACACCGAAGCAAGCAAAATTAAAGGAAGAAAAGAAAAGGCAGCAGAAAAAGGGGGTCCACATTTTTCCAAGTAGCATAATGGGGCATGTTGTGAGACCTCACAACACTTTCCATGTTGCATCTCCAGCCTTTGGTTGTCGATTTAGAAATGTCTAGTTTGAGCATTGTAAGCTCTATAAATATGATATTTTTCTTGAGGAGTTGAGTGGAGAGAGTGTTATTCACAAGGGTGAATTTTCTCTAGAGATGGAACAAGATGTAAATCTCCTATAAAGGCTATGAGCTTGATATTTTATTGTAACTTGTACTCTTGTTGATTAATACAATGGATCTATGCTTTTGGAGGGTGAGTTCTTTTACTTGAAAGTGTTTTCCCCACATAAATCTAGTGTTTCTTCTCTCTTATGTCTTTCATTCTTCTTCTACGTGATTTTGTTTTATGAATCTATGTAGGTGTTGTAATGTTGTTGAAACGTGTTTGATCTATCAAGATCTAAAATTGCAATCACTTTCCTCTAAGGTATTAACAGTGGGAAAAAAATAAAAAAAATTTCCGCTTTTAAGATATAGTAGTATGTTTTTTTGAGGTTTCTAAGATGAAATGAATGTTGCCAAAGAAACCTACTAATCTTGTATGTTGTTTTGGGATGCCCGCTTTCCCTTTCAATGCAGAAAGGTGGCCTAAAAACTCAATGGGTAAGAGCTTAGAAACCAGATTTTAGGAATATTTTTAGAGTTTACTTTTTCAGACAATTTAAGCCTAAAGGGAACATCTGAGCAAACCTCTTGTTGATTTCCAACATTTATTTATTATATTTATCTTTAGATTTTTCCTAAATTAGAAAATATGGGTTTGATTTGATTATCTGGTGATAGTAAAATGTGTTGTCTTAAGAAACAATGATAAAAGGTAGCCCTACACTAACGAATATGCTTGATGAATCTCACCATACCAACGACGAGATACTCTTGACAATCATCATAGTGCCAAATAGTATTGGGTTGATCAAGATTCTTTTTTCCATGTACAGATTTAAATATTTTACTATTTGTGTATAGTTTGAACTTTGTGGTGGAAAATCATTTTAGATTAAAGCTAGTTTCTTTATGTATAGTGGTTTTGGAAGTTATAGGGATAATGTCATTGCATTGTCTTAAATTTTAGATTCTTTGTATTCATAATTTATCAGCCTCTATATTTGTTTCGTTATCCTTGAGAATCTATGGTATTGGTCTGTATAAAGAAAATGACTTGTATACATCATCCTTCAAATTTGTGATGTGATTGCATTGATATTTTTATGCTATTATAAATACCTTAGCTTGATTGTTTCTTATGTGTATATTACATTGTTGCAAATGGATGAATTTTCCCATGTGGCTTGCATTTTGTGGGTTAAACTATCTTTTGGTTTGCTCAGAAGAAAATGATTATTTGTTATATTCAAGGGGAGTATATACAAAAATATACAAAATTTACAGTAAAATTAGTAGTGTTCTAGGATAGCCAATGGCAATGTACCATCAGATTATCATGACTGTAAATTCAGATGACTAACAAAACCACTATGTGGTCCCTACCGAAAAATTGAAAACCCCACCATTTAACCATGCCTATCCAAGCAATTCATTGACATTCATTCAGACAATGAGGCCTACATGGCTTACCTAAGTCATGTAAATGTTATGAGTTGAATATTTATCTCAAGGCCATTAGCGAACTATCAACAATTATAAAACTATTAAGGACATCTGAAAGCCAAAAACACGAAACCATCAACATCTCATGAGGAAAGAAGCTAGAATTTTCTTAACCCCTCTTTAGCAATCTTTGTCAATTCTATTTTAGATGACATAACTCGATGGAATGGAGGGGAGGCCAATTATTCACTAGAAGTTCATTCTAGCCCCTTCACTATATCACATGAATCAACTGCCTTCCCTAGAGCTACATAAGGAATCATTTATTGTAGATGAGTGTCCGTAGTCTATGGTTATAATTAACCAGACTTAAATACCTACTTTTGGAGTTGAGTATCTAATATCCATTATCAGTAGCTTCATCTTATCCAACAAGTTACGATGTAATTTCTTTGAGCAACATGGGAGAAGTGTCATAAGCAATACCCTTAAAGACCAACATCCATAATGGTGGCCAAGCTAAAATTTTGGCTGTTCCAAGTGATTCCAGGGGTCTGCAAGAAATCATCTAACTACACCTCTATTTTTTCCCACTCCTACTTCTCCATTCTCCTAATTCTTTTACCTTGGCTTGAGCTCTTGAAGATGCTACCAAAATTCATCGTGAAATATATGGCTCTATAAAATACAATATTTTCCCAGTAACTTGCATTTTCTGCAATATATTACTTGCATCTCTTGATTGAGCCCTTGACCTGTATGTATCCTTCCTGCTGGAAGTTATTCTCTATTATTGTACTTCAAGAAATTTTAAAATTACACCACTAAATACGCAAGCTTGAAACTAATAAACCACCTTTTTATATCAAACAAGATACAAAAACAAATAAATTTCTTGCATAATGAAACCTTTTGCTGGTGGCATTCATTTTGAAAGTGGAATGTGCAAATCTAGTGTCATAGCATAGTTTCAAAAGATGGCTTTCTTGAGAAAATGTATCATAATGTTTGTTCATACACAAATAGTGAGTTGGCTTGACATGTAATGTTTCTAATGGATTTGACCAAGGTTTTACAATAGCCAACAAATTTTTCCAAACTGTGGATGGAATTTTGTCTTTATATTCTTTTTAAAGATGTGTTTCCAAGTGTTGTGGAAGGAACTTTTTTGTTTTAATGTATCATAAGTATTTTGGATTTTTAACTCCAAGATTTTTTGAAATATGCTTTAAAGTGTTGTGGAAGGCACTTTTATGTTTCAATATAAATTTAGTTATAGAATTGGAAGCTCATAAGTTATAATGTGTATGGAAGCAACCCTTTTCTCACAATTGGAATCTAATGAAGTAAAGTTATAGATCAATCAAATTTTATTTATTTGGGGGTGATTTTTCACTTTTTGTTCATTTTTTCATGTAATTAGTCAATTATACCATTCTTACAAATACTTACTTTAATCTTGAAACATTTATGAGGAAGTTTTTTCCATTGATAGAAGTTATAGATTTTTCTTTAGTTTTTGCATCATATGAAAAAAAATAATTCAATTAAATATAAATGTGCATATGGTATTTTTTCTTTAATATGTCTTCTTCATGTTCAACTTTAAAGACAAGTCATTGTACCAATTATCTATATCCTACTTGAATATATATCCTATTGTGCTTTTTAGTCATATTTTTATTACACTTGCTCCTTATTAAGATAATTTTAAATTGATTATCAAATGATGTTACTTTCATAAGGGATGTGAAACCCTAGCTAAAAGAATCAATTTGAGAAAATCACCAAATGTTAAGTTACTACATTCTAGCTTCCTCGAATTGCAATACATACAATAAAAAACTAAATAAAAAATAAAACAAATAAAAAAGAAAAATTCTATGAAACCCCCCATCTAAATTAACTAATTTAACCAAATTGTCAATTGATAAACTACTACATTTCAACATCTTTAAATTCACAATGCATACAATACATAAATGAATAAATAATCAAACAAATAATTTTTTTTTTAGCACTCTAAAGCCCCATCTAATTATTGTCACAGAAGTGTGCACACTTTTTTGAGATGATTAAAACACTCAACCACCTCATGAAACATGGGATAATCTTCTTCAATTTGTGCTTAAATTGTGGAGATCAATCTCTTGAGAGGGCTGGTTCCCTTGGTAACTTCACCTACTCTCAATGTTCCATGGGGACGTGTCCCCCCAAAAAAAATTGGCATTTCCTAGACGGGGACATCTCAAAGACTTGGGGACTTCGAGGGGACGTCCCCACACCATCCCACCACTAGCACCACCATCCCACCCTCAGTGTCACTATCTCCAAGACACCTCTAGGACTTTGAGGATGTTGGGTTGTCCTCAAGACGTCTAGGGTACTCCTATTTGTCTCCAAGATGTATAATTCTTATATTTATACATCTTTTAATAACTATTTTTTCAAGTACTATATGTATTTCAGCACCGTGTCACCCCCTGCCATCATCTCCCCATCATCCCCAAACTTAGACCCCCCGTCCCTGCGTCCCTGAAACGTGTCCCCTCATCCCCGCCCCTGAAACCCTGTGGAACACTTGTAACACCCCTCCATTTTGTTCTTTTGATCAAACAGTGTTCGTTATGTATATTTTGCTTTGTTAGCACGTTGGTTATAAACTTGGTTACTTTTGACCACTAATTGTTAATCGATGTAAACATTATGTTTTGTTGTGATGGTACTTTAATCAGATGATATTATTGTTTCATGTTATGGATTAAATTAGCAAGTATGTGTATTATAGATGCTTTATGCTTTGATTATACCATTGATGTTTATAGGCGTCAGTTAGCGATATTGTATTGGTGAAGGGGACAGGATCACATCACTCGCATGCGAGTGCCCTGTGATTCTGCGATTTCCTCTTCACAGTGTGTTTTAATATTTATATATATATGCATGTTCGACACTCATTTTGTGTGCAGGATGCAGGTACAAGACATTGACTCCACCTAATTCCACAGGTCTGAGCATGTCCCTTGTTCAACGGAAAACGATTGGGAGATAGTAGCTTGGTTTTCTGTGCCGGGACATCACCCTAACCATAGTGTGTCGTCGGGTTGTCAGTTGGGATAAGTTATCTTCCTTGTCGTCTCGTCTCTCCTTGCTTGCGTGATTAAATTTCCTAGTGAAATGGTGTTTGCTTTATTTAAGTTTATTGTCAAAATGCATAAAGGAGTGCTTGTTATTTAATTAGTTAATTTAATTCAATCAATAAATTAATCTAATCATGCATTAGATTTATTTATTGATTAAGTATATTAAATTAATTATGTTAGTATTATTAAATTTGAGGTAAATCAAAAAAAAAAAAAAAGATGGAAAATTGCCTTGCATTCCTCTTGTAAGAAAATAAAATAAAAAATGATTTGTTTTTAAATGTAATAGTTAGATTCAATTTTGTGAAAGAAAGTGAATTTAATTATCATTGTGGTGCAAATAGAATTTTGTTTAAATAAATATTATGCATTTGAAGTGGGAAAATGAAAATTGTTTATTAAATTTCAAAATAAAGAAAATATCCAAAATATCCAAAATAGCAATAACTTTTGGTGGGTGAACTCAAATTAGGGGTTTGACAATTTGGAGGAGAAAAAAATGGCATAAGGTAATCCTTTTGTTTCTTGAAATTTTAATTTTTGAAAATTGGAGAGCAAGCTTGGATTGGATTCTTGGAAGAAATTGGTGGAAGGAAGGATTGAAAGAACTTGTTGATGCAAAAAAAATTGGAAACAAGTGCAACCTCCATTGAAGGATTCAAAAGGCTTGGAGAAAAACAAAAGGTTCCATGTTTTTTTCTCATTATGCAATCTTATTTTATCAATTTTGTTTGAAATGGCTCAATTTAGAATTGGAATTCAAACTTTGATTCAAAACCCATGTTGGAATCACCATTCAAACTTGAATATAATAGCTTTTCAAATTTTTTGTGAAAATAATATGAACCAGAATTTATCCTCAAACTATCAATGGAAAATTTGAAACAAACTTGAAAGATTCAAATGGTTATTATGGAAATTTGTGGGTTGGGAAAATCTCTTTTTAACTTGTGAGAAATCATGAAATTATTGTGTTAGACTATGGAGTTTCAATGGAAATTCATTTTGTTTCTCAGATTGAGAGTTTGCCCAATTTGGGTATTGAAGGAATGTAGTTTTTCAAACAAATTATGAAGCTGTTTTGTGTGTATTTATATATATATATGTATATATATAAATACCAGTTGATATGTATTTATATATATATATATATATATATGCATATATATAAAAATACATGTATTTATTAAATTCAAAATTTTTCGTTTGAAGTTCTGGGAGGTCATATTTTATGACTCTATTTTTTTACCAGTCATTTTGTTTTGTTTTTTTTTCTTTCCGCCATTTTTGTTTGGGGCGGAGTCGTTTTTTTTTGTCCGCGCGGGGTATGTGGAAGGGGTTTTTAACCCCTGGCAGCCCCATGGTTGGGGACGACGACCTGTGAAGGCAACACCGTCACTGCCTCATAGGTTGCAGCCCCCAACAATGGTGGTTGCGTCCCTTGTTGCTGCAGGGCGTGACCGAACTTAGGCGTTGACCTTTCTTTTAGGGTTTGTACTTTATGTTATAATATATATAAAATGTAATATATATAGTATAATATAATATAATATATATTATATATATTACATTTAATATATATATATTTTTTTGTATTTATATTTTATTCATTATATTTATTAAATATAAAGTTTATAATATATTTTATATTATATATTTTATATTTAATATATATAATATGAATTGGAAATCAATGTCTTAATTTATCAATTAAAATATAATTTAGGTATATATATATATATATTTTAATATATATGTTGTATATATTAATTTAAAATTTTTATATATAATATATGTATTTTAATATATTTATATTATATTTTAATGTTTTGTTTAAGTGATTATCTATATTTAAATATTAATTTTATATATATTCATATTTAAATGTAAAAAAAAAGAGGGAGTATTTAATTTATAAGTGAAATATTCGTAAAGGGATAGACGAAAATTTGTTTATGGAAAATTATGGTTTAGCAAAGAATGATTAATTTAATTTATTGTATGCATTGTGTCAACAAGAACCAAACGAACATTCAAACCCTTATGTGATTGTGCAAGAACATAGTTTATTTAAATTGTTTAAATGCACCAATGCGATGAATGAGTGGATTTACGAAATCCGAAGGTAGAATACCTTATATTGCTTGCAAGCTTTCTTTCGTCATGGGGCACTCATTTAGTTGGGATTTGAGTCAGATCTCGTAAGTCTTCCAGATTGAATCGTCTTTTATGTGTTTTGGGGTTGTCGTCATGTCAATCAACCTTGTTTGCCATGGGTAGTGCGTACTTGTGTCCAGTGTTATATTTGATTATCTTGGGTAGGTTTTGTTTTCTTCATGTCATGTTTAGGGATTCATTATCCCTAGGTCATACTTGAGTACCCGTTGGTGGTGGCATAGTTCCACGTGTTGTCTTAGAGAAGTGGTTTGCATTGAGGGCCGACACACAAAGTGGTGCCAGGAGATCTCAATGTAAGTTGGTTAAATTCAGTGAAAACTTAAACCAATTAATTAGCATAGGTGGTACCAACATTTTAAAAGATTAATTTTGCCTCGCTCATGGACGCAAGTGCTTGTATAGACTTGGGATGAGATGAGAAGGCCTGGAATGGCAAGATTGTTATCTTGTCCCTTCGAAAGATAACTGATTCCGCATTGGTTTGCATGTGGGGCCGGGAGTTGTTAGAGGTTACCAAGATATCCTGAGATGGGGGCCGGGACCTAGGAAGACTTGCCAGGATATCCCATGCGACATTGTGATGACACTTCTCCTAAGTCAGCATTATGTTTGTATTCGTGATGTGATTATTTACTTCAAATCTGGAAGCATTGTAACCTTTGTGTCATGTGATGTCATGTTCGTATCCTTTTCAGTTGAGTCATGTAGCCTATGTTTAGAGGTTGTTGGTCTTGACCTGATATCCTTGTTACTATCTCCTAGCACGGGGGGTGAGGCTTCAGGTATCACTTGGTTGGGTGGAACATGCACCTTACTTCATTGTTTTGGCGTTGGCTCATGTGGACGAGACTTTCATGTTGGAGAGCTTGTGGGATCCAGTTGCTACCTTAGTTTCATTTATGTTAGTTGCTCTTGTATTTCATTTACCCCTCATTTTTATCGAGGTGGAAATTGTAATAAGCAATCATGTTGTTGATTTACCTCATTCTGGGAATGAGTGATGTAATTGTAATTGTATAACTTATGTTGTTGGTAACCATGAAGGATCTCATGGTCTTAAATGAAAATCTCATGTATGGAATGTATGTGCTTTAATTATTTAAGTGAATTTTGCTATGTTTCATTTCATGCATGTTGTTTTAATTTGTGATTTATACAATCTTTGTCTCGTAACCTTAGGGGATTGTTGGCCTTGTGTTGTAATCTTGCATGTATTTGTAATTAAACAAAAAAAATAAAATTGTGCATTTGTTTAGTTGTTTGCAACTTCCCTAGGGTTGCGTGGTGGGGCATTACAACACTGCCTAATCTAACCTATCGTACTGCTGCTTGTCGAGAAAAGAAAGAAGGATAGCATATAACGAAACCTAAACTCTAATACACTGATGCACCAAAAAGGTTTTCAAACCTACACTATTGTTTTAACACACAATTCCCTCAATATTTTAGCTTAACTTTACACAACTTAGAAACTTTCATATGTCAATGCATCAGTGTTTTAAAAGGAGGTTTGGTTTTCTAACAATTTTGAAGGAAAAGATATATTCTTTCACAACTTAAATGGTTGTTTGAACCACTACACAACTTACAACTTGTAGAAACATATGTTTTTCTACCTAAAGGTGCTAAAATGAGACAAACATCAAAGGAATTATCATAACTCATAGAAATATTCATCAATCAACACATTACACACAATGAAACAACTTCTAAGAAGGTTAAAATGCTTAAAATTTATTGATAACAAGGGGTTTACATAGCTATATAAATTTGAAAATGGAGTCTCTTTTGTTGCTCCAGCTTGAAAGAATCTTCAAGAGAATTACAATACAAAGACAAGAGAGAAAAGAAACTAACTTAAAACTGTTGCTAAAACTTCCTTTTATGCTACTCAGTAGTTGCAAGAGAATAGGAGCATGTGTTTGTTGAGTCAAACCTCTTTTGGTCGTCCAAAATTGAAAACCCTATTTTGTAGCCGCAAAAACTACTCCAAAAAGGTGTTGGACTAATGAACAAGTCATCCCTTGACCTACTCTACCATCAAGGCTTCACAAATAGATCCTAAAAGCTTGTAACTGCTCCAAAACTAGGTCAAACTTTCCATAGATATTTTCCATTTTTTTGCACAACTCAACCAACGTAGCCTATATGCTCTCCAACTAATCATAAATGAGTGAGAAGAAGTTACGACTATTCATTTAACTCCCAACTATTGGAAATTTTTAAAAACTTGCTAATAAAACATGTGGGAGAATATTTGAAACAATCAAAAATTCCAAGAGGGCATATAATATTCTTTCAAGATTGAAACTTGACACTTGTCTAATGTGTTTAAGCTCTCTTGTGCTCCTTGCCACTATCATTTCCAGAAATTTTATCATACATTTCAATTTTCATTCATATTAGTACTTAACATCATTGTATATTGTCATATTGTGTATGATGGTCTTATGACTATCATTCCTTGAAATTCTTTTACCACTATCATTCCTGAATCTTCACTCTACAATTTGTTGTAAAAAACATGCATACAAGATCACTCTCTTTTCAAGCACCAAATTTGGGTAGAGGCCCTCCCTTCAATCATGCTCATTATCCTTGGTTCCTTGCAAGTCTCTATCATTTTTGCTACCCATAGCTCTCATTCTTGGCACTGCATATCTCATTTTCATAACTCATAAGTACTACCATCTTATTGACCTCCTTATGGACTGTTCTATCTAGGTTTCTAAGTCACTGTGTCCTTTAACTTCATGACTATAATTGCCTCTTTTCTGATCAATTCACTACCCTCCAACATTAAACAAGCAATCAAATTCTTCAAGCAAATCCTTGGAGTTTAGACTGTTCAAAGCTCTTGTTCATTAGACCGAACAAGCTTTACAAAATCTCTGATTACAGGGTGACTTTCAATTCTCCCTATAGTCAACAAGCATATATTCTGACAAGACAAAGGAAATTCTACATGTATTTGGTCCATCTTGCCACAAACCTTAAAAATGCATGTGCACTGGTCCTCGTTATCTATCAAACTATGCTTGGACTACAAACCTATCAAAGAATTTGTAGAAATTGTATCCCTAATTACTGTGTCTACTTGAGGAGACTGTCCTCTTAAAATGTCTATTACACATAGTGATAGTCCTTTCATGACTGTCACCTAGACAATTCTTCATGCTATAGTCTTTGACCTGACTGTTGAAGTCTACCCTTTGTAATAGTTGTCATGGTTGTGCTATGCCACTATCATCATTCTTTTGAAGATTTATTCACTATCCTCCACTGGGTTGCTGCTTTGTGGTATGTTCTTGCTAAATGTATGGAATGATTATTTATATGTAACCAACTTCCCTTAGATTGCCATGTTACTTGTGATGGGTCAAGCATTCCCTTACATGTAACAATAATCTATTTTAGTTTATTCTCAATAGGTAATGACCTTATTAATGTAGCCACTTCATTAGCTATCTTCCATTTTGCTAGTTGACCAAGCTGCTTCTACCCTCCATGATCAATTGTGTCCACTATGCATGTAAAAAATTGAAAAGCCTTCATTGAGTGTGAGTGTGCTCTAGATTCCATCCCCGCGTACCCTATTTTGGATTGGGTTTGAGCAGGATCACGTTTGCACTATTTACTCAACACCAAACTTGTAAAATGCCTAAGAGAACAGGAGAAAACAATCATCAAACAAAACTTTAAAATACAGATTGTTAACAACCTCTAAAAATATTGTCTTCAATGTGCTGCAAAAGGAGTATAGGCACAAACATATCCCAAAGAGAATGCTCTTTGAGTGGTATCCAGAAGTTCTGTAGCAATGAACTTCCTCCTCTCAGCCCACGATACTACTAGTTTTGGACACTCACTGCAAACAATTTCTCTACTTGGGTCTTCCTCACTGATACTACTATCTCCACTTGGGCATGTATTCTCAAAGGATTTTCCTTCAAACTTAATACTTCTACACTACATTACTATATAAGGATGAGTTTCTTCTTAATACGACCTCCTCATCATCATCAAATTCTATCATCTACCAATATAGAAACTAATCCATTCTGGTTAACCAAGGTCCTTCTTTCCTGGTAAAACTTTTGGTCTTCTAAACTGTGTCCACTACCGTTACGATCATAATGAGGATGTGAACGATCATCTCATTCAACATGTCTCAATCTTCCTATCTTCTTTGCTCAAGCTCACGACCCTTACTTCACATGTGTTAAGAGCTGCACATACACGAGCAGATATTCCAAATCCAAAATAAGGTTATAGGTTTTAATCCACTCTTCATGATCCTTTTGAACCTGTACCTCTAATGAATCTGAAGTTCATTCCACATAGCCTTCAAAGCAGCAATCACACCTTCACTATTTATGTTATGTTTGAAAATATTTTAGTCTAGGAACTTTATCAACAATATATTTTCTAAGATTCATATGATTAAGGACCAACATGTCACAAAATATCTATCCAGTTCATCATATGGGAAAGTTTATTTCTTTCCTCCTTCCAGTGTCCATTCTTGGGTTACAGGGTTTATAAGGACTGTTGTATACAACAAAGGTATCTAACCTTTGATACTTCTTTAGATGCAAAAACCATGATATTGCAATGAAATAAAAATTCTTTTGAATTAAGAACAACCATTTTTTGCTTATCTGAGAGAGTTTCTTCCACCAATTTTATGTCTTAGAAATATTCAAAATTATCACTTCAAGAAGACCTCTCCTAGCATGAACAAAAATCTCTAATACACCATTTAAAGTATCTTGAATCCAAAGACACCATATCTCGAATAGGAAGGAGCTTCTGCACCTCATCCTTTGAAAAAACAACGTTTTGACATTTTAGCACTCCTTCACGTGCTCTCGTTCACTTCAGTTTCTTGCTTCATGAACTATTGTAGACTCTCATTCAATGAGTTCTTCATACATTATTCTCTTGAGATTTCAAAAAACCTTTATAAAAACTCTTTACTTTGATTTCAACCTACTTTGAAACTGAACTCACCTTCCTCAAATAGAATAGTCTTGAAAATATGAAGCGAATACAATTTAGGAACCAAAGGATCATTATATCATATGCACAATCCTCACTTAGCATATTTATTGGTTTCTCATCTTCAAATATAATCCCCTCCTCTTGAGTAAAGCTATCTGGAAGCTTCTGCAAGAATGCTTTAGGTATTTCTACCACACTGCATGTACTTCCCATGGTGAACTCCACACTCTTAACTTTGCATGGTTGGAGAATGATGATTTTTGAGGACCCAACAACCATTTCAATGCTTCTTGTACCCACCATATACTTATTTTTACATGAAAATCCATTGTAAGAGGTCCTCAAAGCATTAAAACATGGTAGTGTATGGATTTTGCAATACTCCATTTAATAATGGGAATCTACACGCAAAGATGAACTAGCATAGACCTCCTTGTAGCCTGCAAGCTTGTTAAACTATTACATATATGGCTGCCATGAAAAACTTACAAACAGTTATACAAAGAGTCCTAATGTGATAAAACCCTAGAAATGCTCGACCTAGAACCGATAAGACTCAAACTCTAACCAAAACATAACTTGCCTCCAAAATTCATGCAATGTGGTTTTGACATTATCACAACATTAACAAGCTACAACCCTCTAAGCCTTGCATGTAGCCTTTAACTCCTTTATAATTTTAACAACTTTAAACCTTTGAAAAAATGCACATGGTTTTATGAGAAAAGTGAGAGACTTATTAATTCAAAACTAACTCCTTTTAGAACATGATTAATTTGTTTAAAAGGCAGTTTTGAATCAAAAGTGAAAATGGAATAACACTAATCAATTAATAAACTGTTCATTTCATTTCCCTAAATTCACATTGCATATAATAAAAATAAATAGACAAACAAATAAATTTATAAGCACTTTGAAACCCATCTAATCTTAGTAATTTAGCCAAATCAGCAATTGATAAATTACTGCATTTTCATGTCCTATATTCGCAATGCATATTTTAAAATAACTATAAAAAAATCAAGAAAACAAAAAAATATAGAGCTCTCTGAAGCCTAGTGGAAGATATTAATTTAATTGAATAGCTAATTGATAAACAACAATGCTTCATTGTCTCTACATTCAAAATGAATTCAATTTAAAAAGCTAAATAAACAAACATATATAAAAAAAAACTATCTTTTGAAACCCCGTATAAATTATCTAAGTTAACCAAAACGCCAATTGATACACTATTGCATGTCATCATCCCAAGTTCAAAATGCAGAGAAAAAAATTAATTAAACAACCAAAAAAAATAAAATTAGAACATTTAGAAAGCCCTACCAAATTGACTTATACACCAAATTGCCAATTGATTAGCTACTACATTTCGTCGTGTCCATAACTAAAAATTGCATAGGCCAAAAATTGATATATGTATATATCAAACAAATCAAATCAAATAGGTCAATTAGTTTTTTCCTTATTGTATTTGAAACCCTATTGCACAGACGACCATATAGCATAATGACACAAACATTGTACATCTCCCTCCCGCCTACAAACTCACGCTATCATCAACATTCAAATCCTTTTCTTCTTCAAAAAAAAACACAAGGATCACCCACATGCACATGAAAGGAGTTCTAAGATGCAATAATTTTTTCCCAAAATCTCCATAAATGAAACTTAGAAAGGTAGAGTATTGTAGAAGACGAAAGACGAGACAAAAGTTAAATGCAGAAGATAATGCAAAAAATTGCATACATTACCTTGTCCGTTCAAACAACAAACATTCTCACACTTCCTCTAATTCAAGGTTTTCTGAGCTCCCACGATAGTGTTTTGCATGGATAAAAGGAAAAATGATTATATCCAAAAGAATACAACGAACAATTAGTTTTTCCCACAAAAAACTATTAGAAACCAAAATCATACATGCAAACCAAAAAACCTTCCACATAAGAGAAAAGCGAAGAAAAGTAGAGCTTTGCATGAAGATGTGCAAATAATATTATTTAGGAATTCATTAATTACATGAGATGATTTGCTTTATAAAAGCAATGTATGCATAACCCTAATCTTATCTTGAGCAACAAGATAGCTCAACAAGATAAGGATGACAATAATTAACCTAGGAATTAAAATATTACCAAACTTATGCAAGTGTAATTAAATAATTAATTACACCAACACCCCCATAAGTGCAACTTAGGGAGACTATAAAAAAGCATGCACCTAAAACTAGGATGAATGCAAGAAAGCATGAATGGGTCCCGGAAAAAAGACCTGATCAGGTACCCATGTACAAATGAAATAATGAGGTAGAGAAGGAAAACCCAGTTGGACAAAACCCCCCTACAATGAGATGACTACTGCAAAGAAGCACTAGAAGAACACTATGGAGTAACATTGGAACTGCAATCCAACAAGCAAGGAAAGATACTTATGTTTACAAGAAACCAAATGAGAGTTAGTGACGGACTCAGGCGGAATCATAATAATGCAACAACAAACCCAATGCAATAGAACACTGGAAAACTCACAAACTAGAACAACCCTGGAATCTATGAAGCAACAGTAGATGAAATGAAGCCCCCCATAAGAGGGAAAGATATGATGACAAAATCTGGAAGCCGTGTATCTCGATGCCGATGCCAAACTGAGACTAAAACTCTTCCATGGGAACAAGTACCATAAAGATTCTAGAACATTAACCATAAAATCATGGCCCTCAAACTGAGATGGATCTGAACCAATGTGGATCAATAACCAAAAACTCCCAATCTAAAGTGTGAACCGATGTGAACCGATGTGAATCCGATATGTGTCAAGCTAGAGCAAGATGTGGCCAAAAGAAACTAAGAAACCAGATACAACCCATGTGAGTTGTCATCAATAATCAAGATGGAGATCAAAGTGCATGCACACTCTAATCAGATTATTATGCAAGAAACCCCCTGATGGAACTTTATATCAATTCATTTATTACAATAACCCAATGATTGTAAAAGGAGAGAATGTAAAACATGCATAAATAGAAAATAAAATGACGTGATACAAAAATGAAGTGCAAAGATTCAAGTTTTTCTCTTCCAACTGCCAAAAGATCCAATTAATCTCCAAAACACCCCTCAAGACAAATCTGGAATAATGATCAACCTAGGAAAAATACAGAAAAAAGTGCATGGACAACAAAATAGAGCTCCTCAATACCTTTCCAATGCCGCAAAGAAGGCAAAAATTGAAGATCGTGGCAAAAATTTATGAGCTTGGAAGCCATAAATGAACATCTGAATTCAAATAAAAATAAATGTAGCTAAACAGAAAAATACTAAAAAATAAACTATACCACAGGATAGTGCATGGAACTAGCTTTCCAACGGTATCTCATTTTCAAAAAAATGATATTGTATGCAAAAGTTATGCCTATTTTAGTGAAAACTACTCCAGGAAGGCCAAGTAATCTCCAAAACACCCATCAGGACAAATCTAGAATAACGATCAACCTGGGATAGATACAAAAAAAAGAGCATAGAAAAAAAAATAGAGCTCCTCAATACCTTTCTAGTGCCGCAAAGAAGGCAAAAATTGGAGATCGTGGCAAAAAGTTATGAGCTCTGATACCATGTTAGAAACCAAGATCAGACATGCAAACCAAAAAACCTTCCACAGAAGAGAAAAGAAAATAAAAGCAGAGCTTTGCATGAAGATGTGCAAATAATATTATTCAGGAATTCATTAATTACATGAGATGATTTTCTTTATAAAAGCAATGTATGCATAATTCTAATCTTATCTTGAGCAACAAGATGGTTCAACAAGATAAGGATGACAATAATTAACCTAGGAATTAAAATATTACCTAAGTAAACTTATGCAAGTGTAATTAAATAATTAATTACACCAAAAAAAACATGCATGAAGTCTAAAGTCACTTGTTGCAACACCCTATCCAAGTTTAATAGCCTAGATTTGTTTTTCACCTGAGATTTGTCATATTTTTATGTACACATAATGCCAAGAGACCGACTTTCATTGTAAACGCCTATTGACTTAATAATTAATAATAAAACAACAAATTGTTTATTCATGAATGTAGATTGGTGTAGCCTTCTCATTTCATTCATATTAAGATATGTTATAAACAAATGAAATTTATTTCTAGCCAACTTGATTAATGTAAAAAATATTTGGTTACCATAGCTTAGATTTCAGTGAGAAGTGATGTTTAAAGGGGTAATTAGTAAGATATAAATTACTAAGATGGAAATTGTAAAGAAGAAAATTAATATTTATTGATAGTAAATGTTTCGGTGTGGATTTGAAACTTCCATAGAGCATTTAGATATTACTATAAATGTCTTCAAAATTGCTTGGCCAAATCTCCAAGTACGATAGAATGCAGAGCATTCCAATAAGTCTTATGAACCACTTTGTACTATCCTAACACTATTTAGTACTATGTCACTTCAAACTTTCTTTGTGGAAGGGCTATTGATATGAAACTCTAGATATAACATCTTCACATCTCTAAAAACTTAACTTCAGAAAAAGAATGCGGACCAAAACATTGTCTCTACCTTAGAATATACACTGTGAATTCCTTAGACAAAACATTTCATTCTCTATCATTAACCAATGTCTCCAAGCCATTAAAGAATGGAAATAAGCCAAAAACGCATACAACAAATATCCAAAATGTAAATAACATTATTTATGTCCAATTATATTATCAAAATTAGTCTTCAAAACTATAAATTCATTTCTTATCACCATTGCAAATCAATTGAAGAACTTAATTCCCACAAAGCTAGAAATATATTTGGAGGAGGTGTAAATTAGTAAGATAGAAATTTGCAAATTTCCTTATTTCTCTTTTGGCACAAACCTAATCTTTACTAAAATAAAATAGGCCCACAAGGTTGAATATATCATCTTCAAGGATGAGATTCCAATCTGGGCATATGAAGATGTCCTTTTGGGTGTCAAAAAATAGATTTGTGTATGCAAGTAGGCTTTTAGGTGTAGCAAAGTAGCTCGTAACTAGATGCACTAAACCTAGAAAAAACTCCCTTACAAAGGGACCATGTTCTTAAGCAATAGATAGAGAAAATGGGCCTGACTTTGTCCTTAAGTAAAATCATCAAGGGACCAAATTACCATAACTTATGAAGAGTCTACCAAGATCCTATTCTTGTTGTATGCAGTGAAGCTCAAAGAAAGTTTAGTAAATATAATTAGTAGGTTGTCTCGAATTAAGTAGATGATAGTCAATAATAAAGATAGTAAATATTTTAGTTGTCAAAAGGTAGGTTGAATGCTAGCCAATTTAGAGCAATAGAATAAATCCAAGAATTGCAAAGAAGATAGGTTTTCCATGTTCTCCAAAAGTGTAATGAGATTAGCGCATAGATACTCAGGTTCAATTAGAAACTCTAGTTGGCCAAAGCTTGTTGGAACCCTCACTTGTGCATATTGATTTGTACAAGGATCAAATTTAGATGAACCACCGATTTTTTGGCTACATTTATTTTATTAGTCCTACAAACTTTTCTAAAGTAGGTATCTATGCTCCATTTGAATTTACCACCTACAAAAAATTTAATAGTAGAGGTACATAACTCATTCTTACTCTCATTTTTAGTGGTTTTGGCTTGAATACATTGGTTAATGATATAGAATAAGTGTCTAAGATGAGTGACATCTAGTGCCATTTCTACAAGAAACCCAAAATCCATTATAATCTCATTTTTCAAGGAATAAAACACAATGCAAAAACTAGTGCTCATTGCAATAGAGAAAACATAGGACTGAAGAGATAAGGGTGAGAGAAAACACTGTGGGAGGAGTTAACATTACAGAGATGGAGAAAAATGTGGGAGGATAGAACTATCACTCATCTTGACCACTTAATGTCCATCATTGACTAACATAGTCTCCACCATTTCTACAAGAAACCCAAAGTTCATTGCAGAGGAACAAACAAAGAGAAACAACTGGTGCTTATTGTAAGAGAATAAACATAAGATAAAGAGATAAAGGTAAGAGAAACCCCAAATCCATTGCAATCTCATTTTATAAGGAACATAACACATAGAAATTAAAAAGTAAAAGAAATATAAAAGTGGGATCTAGTATAATTCTATGTTTTTCCCAATAAGTAATTGACAATTACTATATACAATAAATAAGAAGATATTATGACATAGATAGGGAATCTGCGCATGACAATGAAGTGGAACTGCCACCAATAAATTGCTCCCAATTAAAGGAAACTTAAGGGAGAAGACTTAGGTAGTGGGCATCTTTTCATATTAAATTATTTCACTTTTTTTGTCAAATTTAAGAGAAAAGATTCAGAATGCATCTTAAGGTATAGATATTTTAGAGAAGGGGGAGAAGAAGAATTTACAAAAGAAAGAAAAATATTATTAAGAACTAGGAAAAAAAATCATGTTTGGGACAATAAATGAATGCAATTATGTTATTTTTATAATAAATATGAATTTGTATCTTCTCTTGAGTACATATGTAGAATATGTATTTCATTTTACTAATAACCTCAGATCGAATATTATAATTATAAAGGCATCATAGTTATTTTCCATCTCAATATTTTATATTGTTGTAATTAAAAAGTAAAAGAAATATAAGAGTGGGATGCAATATTAAATTCTTGTTTTGGCCAATAAGTAATTGACAATTACTATGGACAATGTAGTGTTTAACAATTTCTCATTTCCAAGTAAGCCATTGGTTTTTAGAATGCATGTTTAAATTGGCCATATTTTGTAGTTCAAGGACATCAAAGCAACAAAATGAGAAAATTATGAATGACAATTGTTGACATTAGATATGATGAGATGGTGTTAATGGGATTTTTTTATTTTGATAACAAAAATGTTGATACTCATTGCATTGCTCATCCTCGTTAAAAAAATTGTCATTTTTAATCTTGGTCATGGGTAGTGTATTACTCATGTGCTACTTGTTTGGCATTTGACTATTCTCTAACTAAGAATTGCAGTCATCAAAGAAGTAAATGAAGATGTTACTTTGAACATTATATACTTTTAAACAAATAAATTGTGAACATATTCTATTGAAATTTATTTATTGTTGCTACTTTTATGGTTTTTATGCTATTTATCTTGATTTGCATTAGTAATTCTTTCTTGTGGAATATAAATCATTAATTTGTAATTGCAATCAATTGATAGAAAATTAGAAATGGGGTAATGTCAAAGGGAATTTTTTTTTAAAAAGTCTCAATTATGGTCTAGAAAAGTAAACAAAGCAATGGAGAACAAATATGTAAAGCTATTAGTAAATGGCAATCGGGTCGTTATGCTTCTAAAATCAGAAATCCCAAGTTGAAGAAGCAACAATGGCTTAGAACCTTTGACACAATAAAAGAAGCATCATATGCTTCTGATAAAGTTTCTATAGTAATTAGAGGCAAAAATACATTTACAAATTTTGTCCACATCATTTCTACACTATGTAGCCTCTTATCCAAGGAACCTATTGTTGAATTATCTCATCTAGAATCTAAATTACAAAAAATAAAAAATCAAAGAACAAATTGCTCAAGCAATCTTCTTGTCATCAATGCAAATAAATGATTCAAGGAATTCAAGACCTATGCTTGACTTCTAATAAGTTTGAACAGTGTGAAAAAGATATGTCATATAGAGGTGTTAGAAAATGTGCATGGGTTAGCTATCTTGCAAAAATTTGGAATTCTAAATTGAAGAAATGATAATGATTGGGAAGTTTTGATACAATAGAAGTTGCTTTTTCTTATGATATGGCTACAATATTTATAAAAGGAAATATGGCAATGACAAATTTCATCTATACCAATTCAAAGCTAGAAAATTTTCCGCAATTTGAACCAAGTTATTGCAACATACTTTATCTGATAATAGCTCAAGCAATTTAAGAATAGAAAATTTAGGATCAAATTCTATGAGTGATAAAAAAAATTATCACATGTGCATGGTTCATGATATACAATATTTTCCAAATATGATGGACAAAAATTAGTACCCACTTGGACTTGATTTCTATAATTTAAAAGCCCTCATCTCTCAACCAAAAGATAATAGTGCCATATGTAGTAACAGTATTGACACTACAACTCCTTTGCAAAACTATAGCCTACTTGGTTCTTCTTCAGGTTTTGGTATATATCCTTCAACTACATTTTAATTGTTCAATTTTGAAACCTTGTTGTGTTAGAATACCATTGGAAGAAATTTTGTTACTTCATCTTCATATCCATGGTTCCAACCATCTCTTAGCTCTATTGATAACTCTTCTTGTTAATAGCACCAATAGTAATACATTTTCAATGATGGATTCTGAAATTTTGGTTTTTCCCATTGAAATTGAAAGCCACTATATTGCCCATTTTTGGAAGATCCTCTCTTTGCACTTGACAATGTTGACATAAAAAAGGAAAACAATATCATTATGATATTAGTAATCCATATCCGGCTATTACTACTTCTACATCTACTACTAGAACTATTACATTTCATTTGACTATTGATGATGTATAGAATTCAATGTATACATCTTATCAATCTTGTGGAAAAATATTTTGGCACCACAAGACTCCCTAACACTTCTAGGGTTTTTCACCTAAAAGGAGAGAGGTAGGCCAAAATGGGAAATGTCCCCACTCAAAACTAATACAAATATGAATGAAGCATGCTTAAATGCAATAAAATAATAAAAGATGTTGATTATTAATGCAAAACTAATGAAATGCATTTTGTTTGAAAACACATTGAGATATGCAAAATGGCCTAAGAATGCAAACAAACAATAACAAAAATGAAAGAGATTGGAGAGGTGCACCTGGAAATTGGAATGTGATGCAGAGAGGCTCTGGAATCCTGTAGAATTTTCTATTAAGGCCAACTGGGACACTTACACCAAGTTGGGTGACTTAGTCTTGTTTCAGGGAGATTCTACCAAAACAGGTTTCAGCCAAATGGGTATCTAGAAATGCATAAATCACTTTTAGGCCTGGCAGTGGGACTAATCCACCACTGATGGTGACTTAGTCCACCTAGGAATCTCAAGAAATTTAGAGCAGGAATCTGTAGCTCTCAGTGTGTACTCCTCTTCTTGACAAGTGGTTGGTTCTGAAACTGCAAAAATCGGGTTGAAAGAGGTCTCCAAGCTTCACTTAAGGCTTTGTTGACTTGAATGACTTTGATGAGTTGACAACACCTTTTAACACCTTCCTCTTTGACAAATCTGCATACAAGACCTGCAAAAACACACATGCAAAGAGGGGAAAAAGGGTTAAGGGTTAGAGAATAGGGGTTTGCCTTGGTCAAACCCGAATTTGGTAATAAAACCCTTGAAAATGAAATGAAATAGAAAGAGAATGATGAATGAATAACATGCAATGTCACAACTCACCAAACCCTTGATGTAGAAATTTGAAGATATGTAAGTAGATGCTCCAATAGATTCTTGATAATGCCTAGAATGCTTGAGAATTATGAATGTATGTATGCAAATGTGTGGATGAATGTATTGGACTAATTGGGGGTGAAAATGAGAGGAAAACCCTTTATTTATTTGATTTTACAAAATTTCCCAAAAATAACACATCACAGGCCAACCTCAAGGTTAAGAGAATAAAATCCCACCAGAAAATTAAAATAATTTTGATTTTTGTGCCCAGTGGGACTAAGTCGCCCCAGGTGGCAACTTGGTCCCACCAGGACAATTTACTGGGTGTTGGGAATTAAAGTGTATTTAATGATGTTTAGCGGAATTTTTTCTAAAAAAACACACTTAAGTAAGGTTGGAAAGTGTATTAAGGTGTCATTTAAACATAAGAAAGGGTCAAATTAGTGATGACAAGCCTAGAAAAGTGTGAAAGTGGGTTACAACACTTCACAACAATTTTACAAGACATCCTAGAATTCTTAATGATTCACAAGGGTCCAAGACCTAATGTGAATGTGTTGACCACATTACAACATTAAATCTAGACAAAATCAAGCCAAAATCACTAGGAGGGCCTAAACATGAGAAAAAGTAGAAGGGTTACTTTTTTCGTGTCCACAAATCTATATACATTTATAATCAATAAAAATGCATTTGCATACATATAAATTGGATGACAATTTTATTCTTCAATATCTTTTATAGCAAACAATTACAAAGATAGTTGATATTGCTACTTGGGAAATTAGAAGTCCTTCAAAGAAAATTGTATGCTTTGTTCATAAAGCAATGTAAATTATATTGAAGAAAAATATCATTTCAGAATATTGTATCTTGTTGTTACAAACTCCCCTTTCAATACTCATATCTTGGGACAATATTTAGAGCATATATTTGTGCAATTATGATATGTTTGTTTTACAAATATATGTATTCAAGAAAACTATTGCAATTGATAACAATATACATTTGTTTTGTTGACCTAAATGTTGTTAATCTCATATTTATAATTTTTTTATTTTTTCAATTTTCATATTTCACCCTTTCATCTTTGCATCCTATTAGAATAAGCAAGATGACAATGAATAGGTGTATACAAATACCATGATAAAAATGGGAATTGCCAATTCTAGGTCTAATTGATTTCAATGTATTGGCATAAGAAAAAAATTTGTGGACTACCCACACATTGAGGAGGCCTTCAAATTCATATTAGGTGAAGATTTTCTTAAGGGTGGCAATAGAGTGGTTTACTACTCAGATGTAGTTTTGTGCTTTCTATCAAATTGCATGGACTTGGTCTACAATTCACACTTCCTAGAAAAGTTAGCATATGCATTAATTAAAGATTATCTACTTCCACCAAATGTTTACACTGAAGTTGTTGTTGATTATGTTGAAACCATTGGTGATGCTCTTTTAGGGGGTTTCTTCCCTCATGACATGTTAAATGAATGTGAGGCAGTTTCTTGTGTTTACAATGCTATACAAATGGGTTTGACCAATAATTATGAACTTGTATTCATGCATGATTTGCATGCACATATTGCCCACTTGGGTCAAAATCTATCAGCTATGATCTTATAGGTCTTTAGATCATTGCTATACCTATATAGGCATGTTACTCCTTGAGCCCCTAACACATCTCCAGCATCCACATCCACTTTGGATCCAATTTCTTCTAAGGAAATTTTCAATGTTTCTTCTTATGGTAGCTAGATTTGTAATTTGCACTGTTAGCTATACTTTTTGTTTGTTCTATTAGATTTTATAAATCTAATAATTTTATCCTTTTGAGTACTTTTAGATATAATTTTTGTTTGTGCTCTTTTATTTTGTAATTTTAAACATAAATTATCATCTTGAGTACTCAACTTGATCACAAGAACAATAATTTGTAATTTATTATGTTTTATACTATGAATACATTTTGCTATATGTGATGTGTCACCTTTATAAAAAAATCCATGGCTAATTATGTATAATTTACCATTGCATTACAAATCACAATTTGCATTTGAAAATGATAAAAAATGTTTCTAATGACATTATTTAATCTATGCTATATTTTGGAGTTGTGTAGAAAAATACATGTGTTGCAATAATTCAATGTTTTGGGTCGAATGGTTATTTGCATATCATATTCATATTTTTAAAATTAGACCAATGAACTACATAAATAGATTTAGTTGAAGTAATCAAGTTAGTATGTCATTCATGCAACCTATGAAGGAAAATGTACAAAATGATAATTACTTGATCTCTATATATAACAATGTACTTACATAGTTTTATATATGGACTTTCCATTACATCTAAGATATTTAATTTCAAATCATTCGTCAAATTCATAGATGTAAATTATGAATTGCCAACTTCATGCAAAGTTAATTCAAATAAATAAATTAAAATAAAAATTCCTCTTAAAAATAGTGAAAATTAGTAACAAAAGATTTGACAATATAAAAAGTTAAATTATATAGTGGAAGTTAGGAAATTTGATATCATTGCACATGAAAAATATTTGATTTAGTCATTATCTCATTTTGTGATAATAAATTTTTTATGTGACAATTGCTATATAGTACCAAGAACAATAGTATTGAATATGACCAAAAAACAATTTTTTTATCATCATTTGTTAAAATTAAAACAAACACTAGTATATATTTATATTAATTTTTGCATAATATAAGTAAAAATATATAATGTCAATAAGGTTCATATGTTACAATTTCATTTCTATAAAAGTAACAATAACATTTTTGTATTGCAAAACCTCAAGCAAGAAGAGAAGACAATCAAAGGAAAAATACTATTGTAGAGGTTATATACAAGTACAAATTCTATAAGTATTTACTTCATATATATAACTGGTACATTACACCTCTTTTGTTATACTACTACACGATTCTATTTTTTCCACAAAAAATGAAGAAAAAAATAGAATATAAACAAACAAAATTAAAATAAATAATAGATGTAGAAAAATATAGATTAGCAAATCACTCTCAACTATATAATATTGACAATGCACTTAGAATTGAAGGACTATTTAGAAATAATATATTTAAATACAATATAGGAGATTGTCTTTTTGATTCGTTAGAATTTCTACTTAATAATCACTACACATCAATTCAATTATGTAATGGAACAATTGATTAATTTTGAAATTATGTTTTAGAAGGTAATCTAGAAGCAATTTGGTCATATAACTATGAGTTAGATCCAAATACATTACATCAATTGCATCAAATAGAAAACTTTGAAACTTATTTTCATAGAATACGAAAATCAGCTATGCCAACTGCAAATAATGAATAAATTGGGTTATGGGGAGAAATATTTTGTATTGAGTGGTTATCCAAATGGCTAGGTATACAAATAAAGGTTTGGTCACTCACAATGGAAAATAAATTGTATAGTCATAAAATTGCACCCCTTACAATTTCACATGAATTTTTGTATCCACCTTAGTGACTGCTCCCTTAGCATCTTGTGTAGGCTCATTTTAGCTCTTGCATCAACCTTTTTCCATTCTCAAGATGCTCTAGCACCCCTTTTCAGTAGCTACCCTTGCGCGCAAAATTTTCATCAAACCTTGTGTTTCTCACGTTCGTGTTGTTTTGTAGCGTGATGTGTCTAGACATTAGCACATCATGCAAATGTTTTCTTTTCGTGCTAGCATCCTACGAAGTTTCAATGTTCAAATGATGATTTTCATGCATGATTGCCACTTGTCACCTCCTTTGGTCAGTGGTAACGACTCAACATTCCTTGTAACCGCCCGGGAAACTTCTTTTCCTTCCTTAAATGCTACCTTTTCACTTCATTTGCAACTCTCTTTTGCTTCTAGCTTCACTCTAGCTTCTTGGCTTCTCTCTTTTCCTCTTTACTCTCTTGCTTACACAAATCTCTCACTTGTTATAACAACACTCCCAAGCTCTTACAACTTTTTCTACAACACTCTTTGTAGCTCTCTTGGCTCTCGCAGACTTCTCTCTTTTGTCCTTGCTCTCCCTCTTTGGCTTCCTTAAGCCTCACAACTTCATCTCCTTCACTTCGTGCTTGTGAGCATCCTGGGATTCCATATCCCCTATCTATTGCATTCCTATTTCATGATACGGGTTTTCCTCCTCAAGTGGGGATTGCTTTTATCACCTCTTTTGTGATACGGGTTCTCCACCTCGAGTAGGGATTGCTTTTATCACTTATACTTGGTGGTACAGGTTCTAATTCTGAAGCAATTTTTGCTTTCACCACATGCTTTTTTCCATTTTGGTTACACTCTTTCTATCTTTTGGCTGTCCATGGAGGTGGGAACATCAAAATGGGGGTTTGACTGAGGCAAACCCCTATACAGCCCCAACACTTTCTCCAGATCTTACAGACGCAGGTATTGAAGATATCTACTAGTTGGAGGCTTCATTACTTGGATTGTTGTGAGCATCTTCTTTCCTTTCTTCTCTTTATCTTTATCATTCATACTCTTCTTTGCAGTTTTTCTATATTCTATTATTTTCCTACATTTTGGAAGTTCTCAGCAATTAGAGTAGAAGTAGTCACTTTGTCATGTCTATGATAAATTCACTTTCTAGTCCGTACGAGATGCCAATGCACCTCTGGGATGCCAGTGTGTCATGTTGTTGTCTATATTCCGTGCTGACATCCTCTGGCTGAGAGCTCATCGGTTTGTCTAGAAAATCTTTGTGACTTGCTCTTTTTGATTCTAGAACTTTCGCACTGTTCCTGAGGTAGTTTAGGGAAGTTCACCCCATGAGGCTCTTTGAATGAAGAGAACTCGTGAGTGGCGAATCCCCCTTCTCTATAAAAATATTTTCATTTCAATGAATCATCTAATGCAAAATCATACTCTATCATTTTCTATGATATAAATCCTCTTCATGGACACTTTGAACCACTTCTACCATATGAAGTTCATCCAACGAATAGTTATTCAAATGCAACACTTCATCACATTAAACAATTGATTAGAAATACTAATGAACATAGGTTAACCTCATCCACTCAAATTGATTTTTTTTGAGATTATAAGTTCAAATCACTATGAAAAATCTAGAAAAAAATATGTACAAAAAATATAATATCTACAAACTGTAACAAATTGTACAATACATCACCAATAGAAATGTTCAAAAATAAAAATGAAGATGTACTTAGATATTATGTTCAATCTGTCAAATGTTGCATTTCAAAAAAGACATTACAACTTTGAAAGAGAAAGAAATGCATATGTATTACACCTTGTCAACAAATAGACATATTATATCAGCAAACTATATCTGTTACAAATGCATAGAATCATTGAAACAATTTAAATTACCTCAATATGCAACACTAGATTATATTCAAACAAATAATCCTTTGCAATATGTAGCAATGCTTACACAATTAGAAGAGCGACTAGTTTCACTTAGAATTACATTTGCACAAATATGACAATTAGGATATAAAAAAATGTCAAATAGGGTTGACTGGATCTATTATAAATATATTAGTTAACACAAATATTATACATTTAGAGCATTACCACGTTCTACTAATGAAATGTCAACAATTTCTATTGCTCTTAAAAGATGATTGCAATATAAAAATGCATACAAAATAGGAATGGTATGCACAACTATGATTATATAAAATCTTTGAAACAATTATGCAAGAAAAATTATACAAAATGGAAAATGTTCAAACAAACAAAGATTGGAGACCAATTCTTCAATTGAATAATGCAAATGACACAACCAATGAAAGTAGTACAAGTGAAACTAATGTTGAAAGTGATATACAAATTGATACATGGTTTCACTAAATCTAAATGCATACATGAAATGCAAGACAAGATCATAGAAATTGCACTAGTAGAAGGAAATAATGCTATTGAAATATTTAAAGATAAATATACTGAAGAAATGAATTTTCCTACATTGTTCTTTGGCAACCCATGTGATGAAGACATCACCAAAAGATATTCATACCAAAAAATTGTAAAATGGGAATTGCAACATTCAAATAGAAAATTTTCTTACCAAACAACAAATCTATTCTTCAAGACCATTAAAATTATATAATAGAACTAGGCCTTATCCACAATATTGGTAAGACTACATAAAGGTTAACTAAAAGGTAGAAAGCTAGTAGCAAAAGATGTAAACCATAAACCTAATTTAGATAATATTCTTAAATTTGACATTGGCTATGTCTATTTCAAAATAATAAGAATATCTCCAAAATATTTGTATCAATTAAAAAATCTATTTGTGATGATACGACAACTTGGACCATCTACTTTTTAGTACATTTACAAGTGTTGAACACTATTGGGAACCATTAACAAAAACACTTGAAGAGTTACGTCATACATATCAAAAAATAACAAATTATCAACAATAATACAACACTAGAAACAAAGATGAAAATTTTTAATTGATAAGAAGAGATCCTATCACATGTGCATGCTATTATAGGCATAGAATTAATACAATGAAAAAAATGATATTAATAGATAATTCCTTTTTTGGAATCATTTCAAATTATTTCTCTATAACTGAATTTGAAAATTGTGGAAATGAACATGATCATTTCCTCTTGTGGATTAGAGAAGAACCAATTTATTGCAAAGATAGTAATGCAACTATTGAGCAATTTGTAGACAACTACATTACTTGTAACAATGAACATCTACATCTTGATATAGTTATCATACACAAACACCACCACACAAAACAATATATAAAGTCAAAAAAACAAACTTGTTGATATAATTTTCCACTCTTGCCAATGAATAAAACTACAATTCTTGAACCATCTAAAAATAATGAAGAAAATACAATTTCGATAACAACAAAAATATTATCCACTTTACAACAAGAAAACTATGACTATTCATTTTCCTTTCAAATTTTCCTAGAAGAAATGTCATATTAATGAAGATGAGTACATAATTGCCGTCAAATTTACAATCCGTAGGCCTAAAATATTTTTGAAGAGGAAACCATTAGACTATGGAATAATATATTTGCTAAAACATTACCAGAAATATGGAAAGAAAATACAAATGCACAACTTGTTTTGAATGCATATGTTGCAACAATGTATTGTAACTCTTATATGAGAAAAGTAGACAAGTCAATGAAAAATGCATTTAAAATAATTCGTAAAGATCACGAGAAAAATAGTATCGATTATATAAATATGATAAGTAAACTTGGTAATACATTACTTAATTTACAACAAATGTCTTCACAACAAGCAACTCGCATTGTTCTATCACTTCCATTAAAATATAGCTAAAAAAAATGTGTATTCATTGATACAAGAATTGAAGATGAATGAACATTTATCTTAAAAAAAATAAAACAATTGAATAAATAACTAGATGAATCAAAAAATGTAACATAAAAATCATTAATAGATCACTATCTTGCAAGACCTGCAACAATTTCACACATTTGTCTTGTAAATTTTGTTTTAGAATATAGAAAAGATGGTCAAAAATTACAAAGTAAATCTAAAGAAAATGTTATACGTTTTGTAAACTTCAACAAACATATTGACTTAGAAAACCATTGTAGAGAACAATTACTACTCTACATTCCATTTATAGTGAGTGAAAAAAAACTTATAAATGGTTTCAAAACATGGCATAGTGCTTATTTATATCGTGAAAATATTATTAGATCAAATCACATAAAATACAACTACAAGGTCAACAAAATGTGGAGTGACATTGACAAAGCTATTGTTGAAATCAATACAAAAAATGATCACATTCAAAATCAAATGTTTTATAAAAATCATACATTGCATAGAGAACAATAAACATACAATTAGATATTGAAACAATAAAACTCATCAACCAAACAGAATATTTCAAAACATTTTTGAAATTGCAAAACATCCTCAAGTTATCGATAATACTAAATACTATAGATTGATACAAATGTTAAATAAAGAACAATAAGCAATTATAAAAGATATCATGTTGAAAAAAATTAAAAAAATAACAAAGCATCATTACACTTGTTCTTAACAAGAAGAGCTAGAACATGTAAGACATTTACTATAAAATCCATATATCAAACCCTTATTCGCATATATAACACATCTATTGATAATGATCGAGACAAACCAAAAGGCCCAATATTTCCTTATATAGGAAAAGCAACATACAACATAGGTGGAATCACAATACACTCAACATTACACATGTCATTTAACAAGTCAAAATTTATCCCATTGAGTTCTGAAATATTGGACTTAATGTCAAAGCATTATCAACAACTTTGTGTAGTAGTGATAAATGAAATTTCTCCAGTGGGTATAAGATTTCTACGTTACAAATTGATAAACGATTATGAGATATAATACAAACCCCTACTAGCTATTTTGGAAATGTTGATACGATTTTTCATGGTGATCTTTACCAAGTACAACCTATACAAGATTCTCTAGTGTTTGAGAATTCCCCAATATTAAATGAACTAATTCCATATAACTTTTGGAAACAAAATATAAAATACTATGCATTGCAATCAACTATGCGATCAAATTATGAAAAATTTGTTATGATACTCAATAGAATCCAAATAGGATCATAAATAATTGAAGACTTGGTCTATTTAAATAAACATTGTTTACAATCACTGTCGATGGACCCAAGATTCCCTTTCCTCTTCTATACAAGAAAAGATGTCAACACACACAATCAAAATATGCTATCAATCACACATGGAGAACAAATTATATTGAATGCAATTGATGAATATGATGACAATTGTAATGCAATTGCATTCTATGACCATACAATAAATCTACCATCTTAGATATTCTTAAAACCTAATAAGCTAGTTGAAATGTATGTTGGTAATTACGACACAAAAGATGGACTAGTCAATGGATCAAATGGAACATTCGAAGCATACATGAAATATAGTAACTTCAACATTGTTTATATCAAATTTAATGATCCATGAATTGGACATCAACAATCTAAAAGATTAGCACAATGTTATAGCAATTGCACTAACAAAATTTGGACACCCATACTTTGTATTGCAAGTTCCCTATTAAAAAACTATACAATCAAAATAAATTGACTATTATAAAACAATTTCCAATACAACTAGCATGTTTTCATACTATTTATAGATCTCAAAGACTTACAATGCAAGGATTAGCATTTGATCCTTCAGGCATAAACAAACATGGATTAACATATACAACACTTTCATTCACAAGAACAATTGACACTTTCTTTTTGTTAAAACCTCTTACACAAAACCATTTCAAAGTAAAAAATAAAAAGTCCTTATCGAAATGCCATGCCTATAATCAACAACAAATTGGGAATTTAAAAATGAACAACTACAAATAATTAGTGATACACATTTACTATTAACCACATTCAATACTCGTAAGCTAGTTCTACATATAGAAGACACACTTAATAACCATGAAATAATGTCATACGATATTATTTGTTTATGAGATTTACACATATGCAACTATCTAGACTTAATAATCAATTCCAAAATTTTAATCATTTCTCAACATATCACATACGTGGTGTTCAACTTTCACTAAAACCAATCTATTAATTTCAAAAAAAGTGCAACATAAAACAAAAAAATGTAGAAGTTATAACAATAACAATAACTTTGACAACTAATGATTTATCAACATATGTAATCTATATGCAAGACCTAATACACCACTAACAAAAAATATAGCAACCACAAATGAAGCATTCTCCTACGTAAATCTACCATCAACCTTATATATTGTAGGAAACTTCAAGTTGACATGTCTATAGATAATAGCAAAAAAAATCACTCTTTAACCATTACAATAGTCTAGTATGCATTTTCTATTATATAAATTAAACCACCTCTCCAAACCACTAATTGACCATATTTGGTGTAATGTAAACACACAAACATATTATATTTACAAATCAAAGGCATATTGGAGTGATCATGATCCAATTTATATAAAGTTTAAAATAATTGATAAAATTAGATCTAAATAATATCTTTAAATAATATTTTTTTTAAGCAAAAGGCATTATGCATGTATATTTTAATATATAGGAAATAGTTTTATGTACAAAAGTTTGCGTCTGCTATTTATCAGCCAGACAGTAAGATGATTACCGATTTAAACCCTAAAATTACTGATTGAATACATTGCCTACTTACAATTCTATCACCCAGCATATAATTTACATTTCATAATATTATCCCATATTGGATTCCTTTCTATACTATTCCCAAACTATCAATTCAAAATAAGCAGAATAAAAAAAAATGTATTGATGCAATCGCCATTATTCCTTCATTTGAGCAACCTGCACTTCATTTTCATCTTGATATTCTATTAAGTCTTCAAACCCACCCTGTTGAAACGAGGCTACATTCAGATTAGGAATGGCTCCATGATTCTAGAAATGAGAACTGCTTGCAATGTCCTTTGCTAGCACCTCCTAAGAAGCTTGACACACAACAACCGTGGCATCTTGGGAGGCCGCAACCGGGAGAACAAGTTCATTGTGCTCATGCGAAAGCAAAGACAATACCGCGCTCACCCTTGTCCTTATCCTTTCTGTCAATTCTTCACCCAATTCCATAGCATGCCTATCAAGGGACTGTTGTAAATACCTCAAACTCTGCATCTCAAGAGTATTCTTAATGGCATCATATGTAGAATTATATGCATGCCTATGTAATAGAAAATGTCAAGGGAAAAGTCCCCCAACATACCCCTACCCCTTCCAAAGGTCATACCCTTGCACGGATTTTTTCAAACCATTTTTTTCTAAAAAACCATCCTTAACCACCTACTGACAATCACCTTTAGCAATTTAAGAGATTACGCTAAATAAAATATGTTTGAGAGAAAATCAAATAACATTTGAGAGGGGAACAAAATTCTCCTTTCCTGAGGATAGAGAATCTCATCGCCTATTACCCGCTTTATGCTTTTTGCGAAATTGGTAGTAGTGTACCTTGAAGACCATGCGGAGTTGATCATCGCCAATGTTGTTTGAGAAGGGCTCCTCCCATTCTTGCACTAGCAAACAAACCCTATAGTTTCGAGGATAATACTCCATGATAGACCTCTTACAACTACTGCAAGCCTGAAGACACACACAGGTTTCACCTTCCTCACTTGAAGAACCTTCAGGAAACATAGATACAACCCAAAAATGCAGCCTTGAAAAATGAAAGTGATTATGGGGAATATTTAAATCACTCCAACCACACACTTGACCAATTGATGATGCAAGGTGTGCTTAGGTATGACCATCCTGTATGCTTAGCACCAATAGAAAGATGGTAGAATTAGCACGAGGCAGGCCTTTCACACACTTGAACATTTAATTTATCCATCATTTCAAAATAAGGCTTGTACACCCTGCAACACAATGTTAAATAAACCTGCACAATAGAAGAAGTTAATATATAAAATCTTTATAGTTTATATCTTGACACTGGGCCTAGAAATGGCATTTCAAATCTTCACCATGCTTGAGCAAATCTTTGCGGAGCATATCTCCTTCTAAATAACCATTTCACTGATCCCTACATTATCTTTGGTATGTGAAAGATTTAGTGAAATCTTTTCCATGTGTGCTTTGAATAGATCCCTACCATTACACTTGTACCTTCATCTCAATGTGTTGGAAAAATGTGCTTCAAATTGCATCCCTTGCGATCACTTGTTTACTTTAATTATTAATAATGCCATTAAGATCACCATGTGAAATTTTTTAATTAAGAACCAAAAATCCAATTAGGCTCCATTTATTACTCTGCTTCCCCTAATTTTGCTTTCTTGCAATTAGGCACCCATAATTGTGTTGCAATACTATCCTGTACAACTAGTGCTCATTGGATTAGAGTAAACACAAGATTGAAGAGATAATTGTAAGAGAAAAACACTGTGGGAAGATAGAACTGTCACTCATCTTGGCCAGTTAATGTCCATCATTGACCAACATAATCTCTGTCATTTTTGCGAGAAACCCCAAGTTCATTGTAGAGGAATAAAACATAGAGGAAGAACTGGTGCTTATTGCAATAGAGTAAGTAGAAGACTGAAGAGATAAGGGTAGGAGAAACCCCAAATCAAGTGCAATCTCATTTTTTGAGGAACATAACACAAAGAAATTAAAAATTAAAAGAAATACAAAAGTGGGATCCAATTTTATTCTATTTTTGTGCGATAAGTAATTGAAAATTACTATAGACAATAAAGAGAAGGTATTATGACATAGCTAAGGAATCTTTAGGTGACAATGACCAATAACAATGCTATACAAATGGGTTTGACCAATAATTGTGAACTTGTATTCATGCATTCTTTGCATGCACATACTGCCCACTTGGGTCAAAATCTATCAACTAGGATCTTAGAGGTCTTTAGAGCATTGATATACCTATATAGGCATGTTCCTCCTCAAACCCCTACCACATCTCCAACATCCACATCCATCCAATTTCTTCTGAGGAAGTTAACAATGTTTCTTCTTCTTATGGTAGTTCTTTGTAATTTGTACTTTTAGCTATACTTTTTGTTTGTTTTATTGGATTTTATAATTCTAAGCATTTTATCCTTTTTAGTACTTTTAGCTATACTTTTTGTTTGTGCTATTTGGTTTTGTAATTGTAAACATTTTATCATCTTGAGTACTCAACTTTGTCACAAGAACAATAATTTGTAATTATTATTTTTTCTACTATGAATACATTTTGATATATGTGATGTGTCACCTTTATAAAAAAAATCCATGCTAATTATGCATAACTTTCCATTGCATTACAAATCATAATTTACATTTGAAAATGATAAGAAATGTTTCCAATGACATTAAAATCTATGCTATAATTTAGAGTTGTGTAGAAAAAATTACATGTGTTGCAATAATTCAATGTATTGGTTTGAATCTGGTTATTTTCATATCACAATCATCTTTTTAAAATTAGACCAATGAACTAAATAAATAGATTTAGTTGAAGTAATCATGTTAGTATGTCATTCATGCAACCTATGAAGGAAAATGTACAAAATGATAATTGCTTGATCTCTATATAACAATGTGCTTACAGAAGGATGAATGCTCAAACACAGTAATTATACCCTACACGTTTCATGCCATAAGTGTCATCCCTATAAGTATTGCACATTGACTGCAAAATAGGTTTGATTGCATCCAGACTGTCACACCTCGTGGCTCATAGTAAAGATAATCATAGAATCTGTTAGTCCTAGAGCCATAATTAGTAATTACAAACTAAGTTTTTGGATATCTTGAAATAGGTTCAATTTTCCATAATTTGTTTTGTTATACATTTTGGTGTTGTTTCACATTATATATTATGCACTTTCATTTTCTTTATATCTTGAAAATCCCTCAAGTTTGCTCCATTCCCACATAATACACACAAAGACTATTTTAATATCCTTCAGTGCGTACATTTGGGGATTATGAGCTTGAGTAATTTTGATTTATGGAATACTCCTTGGCAATTGCTTAAAAGTGCTCTAAGCACATTATTTTGCGCGAAACAAAAATATCATCTATTACTTGTCCAAATAAAACTGTAAAATCACTCCTGTTGAATCATTATGAAATTTTTGAAGTCCATTGGCCCTAAACTGTAAGGAAGCATGAATTGAGAGGGAATTTAGAAGTTGATTTGCAAGTGAAATATGTCATTTGGGAAGGTAGGTGGATTATGAGGCTTTTTCTTCAGCTTCACTAAAATGAAATGGGTTTATTATTTTCTATAGGTAGTTAGTGAAGGGCAGAAAGCTAATCACAAATAGAATGGGATTATGAGGTAATTGCATAGAATAACTATTTTTGTAATCTCATTAACTCACTTCATTTGAGCGGTGCTTCATCCAATTCTACTATATTTGTTTATGTAGGAAGTTAATGGTTATTGGATTGTATAAATGATATGTTATTATAATTTTTGTGAATTATTAATTTCTTATAAGGTTATATATTTCGATAAGATGTATTTATTTTATTTTATTTGGTAATTTCATAATTAAATTTGTATTTTGAGTGGAAGTTAGTGGTTATTGGAATGTTTAAACAATGTGTTCTTATAATATTTGTGCATTATTAATTGTTTTCTAGCAATATATCAACTCTTTTGATTGCATTTCTCTTGTGAAAAGTATTTGGTATTACTTGTTAGATTTCTCTTCTTGTTAGTTCTATTTTTAGAACATGGTATTAGAATATTAAATCATCAAACTCCTCATTCTTAAAGTTATTTTATTAAGGACTTTTACAATATGCTTCTTAGGGTGAATAGACCTCAAAGTTGTGCTCATAAAACCCACAAATCTATAAATCCATATAAGACACAATAAGATTTGGTAGCAACAAGCTTTTGAGATTTTTTACAGATTAAATGGGTTAACACATACCATTCATAGACAACTCCAAGACTACAATTACCACAACTTTGACAATTTTAAAAAATAATAGAAAAGACAATTTTTTTTGTCTATGTTTGTACCACCATTGCCATCATCATTATCTAGTACAAATTATTATGGGGATCCTATCGTGGCCTCCCATAATCTACAAATAATAATAATGACTAGATTTACTATGGGGATCCTATCATGACCTTGCCATGATATGAATAGAAAGCCTCTTAGACCATGCCACGTGCCATATATGCTCGTAGCCCAGGGGTACTAGCCCATGTCCATGACAAAGATGGTAACCCTGTAGGTCTTGTCCCTACACATGGATGGTAGAGGGGGCAAAGGAATTTAAATTCCCTACCAAAATTCTTTTTATACAATATTTTTTATTTTTTTTAATTACAAATTGTCTTAAACACCATAAACTGACCACTTTGAAGGTTTTTTCTAATAATCTAACATTTTCTTGAAAGTTTTACTTTTTTGGAGGCTCCTCTAAAATTAGTCAAGTTACTGAAGTTAGCAGAAACTCTAGAAGGGATAAAATGTTTATTGATTGGCGATAACTATATTTAGCAAACATCTAAAATTGATGGCAATTCTATTAAATTACCAACACCATCATGTGCTTAAAAATCTACTCTCTTACTGGAAGGCAAAAATAAAAACAAAAGGAGTGATGGCTTAGCGCAACGGCTTTCAACGGCTACCTGCAACTCCTCCATTGGCTTTATGGAGAACTCGGTCCTCTTCAGTGGGTCAACGGGCACGACGACATTGGCTCAACGGGCACGTCAGCAAAAGGTCGCTGGTCAAGCCAGTAACGCAGCACAAAAGCTTAGAGCGGCCGGTAAATGGTTGTCATAGATTCAAACTTGGCATAAAAGCGTAAATGGTAGTCATAGATTCAAACTTGGCATAAAAGCGTAAATGGTTGTTATAGATTCAAACTTAGCACAAAAGCTTAGAGCGGCCTGTAAATGGTTGTCATAGATTCAAACTTGACATAAAATCGTAAATGGCCGTTATAGATTCAAACTTAGCGAAAAAAAAGGCTCAGAGCGACTGTAAATGGCCGTTATAGATTCAAACTTAGTATTAAAGCTTAGAGCGGCCCCTAGATTTGAGAAGGAATGCATTCATTGGGCGCAGCTCCTGAACGGTTGAGATTCGTCAGGTATAGCGCAGGAACTCCTGTTTAACTCTCTGCGGTGAATTTTAACAGCTCGGTGGTCTCGAGCTGTTAAAACCTTAGGGTTTTGAGGGGCGCAGTGGGATCTTGTTTAATAATAATCCCTCTGTGCTTTTGAGGGATCTTTCTCTAGCGATTCTTTCCTCATTCAATAAATTTATTGCTCAGGTAATTTTAAATTTATGGCTGGTGTGCTCCCATTCTAGCTAGCTTAGCTTGCATTATTTATCTTTTAATTCTTGGTTCTGGCGAGGTTTTGTAAATGGTCGTCTTTGCAGGAAATGGAACGGGCGATACAACAGGTAGCGGAGACATTGCGGAGAATACAAATAGAAGAGTTAAAGCTGAGGTTCTTGCCAAAGAAGAAAATGAAGCCTTGGGCGAATTGCCTCCTGTTCGCTGGTATGTGAACTGTGTTTGTAGATGTTTTCTGTTTCCGTATCTTAGAATTTTTATGTGAACAGTGTATGTAGACGCTTTCTGTTTCGATGTCTTGTGCTTCAATTCGCAAAATTTTGCTCTGTTTTATTGCAAAACCTATACTCTTGTGCTCTGTTTTATGTAGACGCTTTCTGTTTCGATGTCTTGTGCCTCTTACCACAAAATCATTTGACCACAACCTTCTGGTATGCTTGTATGCTTGTTGAAAAGTTAAGAGAACATAGGAATGTCTTCCAGGCGGCCATTGAGGAGGGATTCTTCTCTGCTTAAGTTATAGTTAAATATGCAAATAATTTTTCGCCTACTTGGAACACAGAGTGCGTATGTAACTCTGTCCAACCCCTGTAGATATTAACCATCGTGTTTGTCTTAGTTTCTGGACAGTAGGACTAGAGATGTGAACATGTGTTGTAAATATGGGTTTCGATCATTATTAAATTATATTAATGATTGTAATTTGCTAAATACTTCAATTTTGTGAAATGAAAAGAACCGTTTGTGTCTACATTGTGAGAATCGAGTAGGTGATAAGATTGAACTCTTACAACGGTTTGATTCCTGTTTATCCAGTGACTGACTAAATTAATCTATATATTATCTGAAAGAAAAAAATATAGCAGATAAAATGCGGATCACTGCCTAACTCATGCAGACTGTAGAGCCCAGGAATCAAGATGTGGTTAAATTTTGTGGTTTTATTTCATTGTGGGTAGTCTATTTGTAGCATTTTATGAGGTAGGGTTTGGGCTTTATCTGTTTTGTGTGTACACACTCTGTCACGACCAGTGAGAACAGATTCTATCAAGAGTCAAGACCATTGAGAGTAGCTCAGAAAGAACTGCCCAGACGAAACTTTTATGGCTCTAGCGCTGGCCAAGCTGCAGGGCATGACAGTAAAGACATTCTCTAGTAAGACACTGTTAAAATCCTTGTTCCTAGTGTTACTGTTCATCTGATCTAATATGGCTGAATCACACTGTTTCGTTAATACTTATGTTAAACCAAAAGTTTGAAGCATGTTATTGTATGCAACTAGAATTGTATGTTGGAATATAGTGATGCAGATTTGAACCTAGGTTACACTTTTCTAACCTCCCTATTGTTAGAATAGATAAATTTCTGAACTAATCTATGCTAGAGTGTATGAAGAATTTATGATGAATTTGTCTCTAACTTTAATGCAAAACCGGTACTCTTGTGCTCCAAATTCGCAAGTTCTGCTCTGTTTTATTGCAAAACCTATACTCTTGTGATCCAATTCGCAGAGTTCTGCTCTATTTTATTTTTCCGTGTTTCTCTTTTCAACGATTAGCCAAGTTAGATTTAGAATAACAAGGGCCAAAGCAGATCAGTTGAGGCATAGGTACTTGTTTCCATGTCCCTATTCATCCAAATCCATGGTATTGTAGTTGAATGCTGGCTCAATACCAGACCTTTAATCCTCGTTGATAAAGTTAAGTTTCAGAATGTAGAGTAAATGACAGAGGACAATGACTATTTGAGTACATCCCAGGGCCATCCTGATAGAGATCAGAATAGAAGAGGACATGGTCTGGCATATTAGGAGTAGAGGAATACTCATCAGTGAAAAGTAATTCGAATTTGAAATGTTTTAAGTGAGGAATTTGGCGATTCCACTGACACGAATGAAACCTTCCGACTTTTCCATTGTAGTAGAATTTTTAGTGTAAGCTACGGCTTTGACATTTATAGCATCATGGCAAGCACTTTTTGCCATGTCACTTGCAACCGCTGCTTTTACAGCAGGCACAAGATGCTTAAATGAGATTGAAAACGAAACACATTAGGCTAAATTTCACATATGTGCAGTCATATCCTCCATGAAATCTTATGAGCTTTTAGTTTTACAAGATGCTTCTTAGGCTATATTGACTGTGGTTTACTGAAAACACCGGCTTTATGTTCGACATTGGACGTCAATTCAAGGTGCTTCTGGTCTTCATTGAGGTATGCTCTGCTCTACATATGGTTCTTCCTTACATGGAATTGCAAAAGCTTTCTAATTTTATTTAGAACGAACTATGGAAACCTATTTTGGTTCTATTTTAATGTGATTAGCCCAAGCAGATCTTAATATGGCGAATCAAGTTTTGGCTGATTTCGTTATATTGATTACAGATCTCAAAAAGAATTTGACAGCTGAGGATTCACCCGTGTTTGGAAATCTTACGTTGGAAGTAAGTGTGTTTTATTAATTGTTAATTGAGCTTCTAAATGCAGTGATGAAACCCTGTTTATATGGGTATATATTGAATGGGTTTGCAGAGTGTAAGTTATGGATTATGAGGCTTTTTATTCAGCTTCACTCAAAGTGAAATGAGTTTTGTTTTGTTTTGTCTAATCACAGATGGATGGAATGGGATTATGAGGTGGTAATCCATAGAATAGATTACTTGTTTTTATTCATTTATTACTATCAATCATGTGAGTTACAAAAGTCTAATTTTCAGTTTTACAGTACTTAAATCAATTATGACCTATTTAACATCCATCCCTATTTTGTAATGAATTTATGTGCAGGAAAATATTCGAGACCTTTGATCAAGTATTCCTCTAATTCAAGTATGTAGGGAACATTGGAATTTTTGTAGAGTGATACCTAGAATTTCTCAATTGTTATTGCAGTCAATGCAAAGTAAATTTTAATTTGTCAATTAATTTGTAAATTGATATGTAAGTGGATTTGTTGTTTAATAAAAAAAATTATTTGCGAGGGGTTGAATTGACCCTCTCCTCAAGGCTATAGGGAATGGTCACTGGCCATGGCCATTCTTTCCAGTCTAGTGTCTTTGTGTTGATTTTTATATTATATTTTATTGCAGAAAAAATAAATTTATTTATTTCATCATATTTAACAATTCTACATTTTTGTTGTAGTGTGATTATTTAAGTATTATAATATCCTCTAATTATAATGTAATCTAGTAACATTGTAATAATTGGTGTTGTGTTATTATAAGGTTGTAATTTAAACATGTTTGTGTAGTGTGTGGTGTGTGTTTGAACATTGATCTACTTATTTTTTATTGTAGTGTAGGTTTGAATTTTGGCATTAACTTGTATTTGGTTCATTTTGACATTTAGTTTGTATGTTTGAACTTTGGCACTTTGGTAGTCACTTTGTTTGCATTTAATGTTTATATCAAGTGTGTTTTTGAGCTTTGTTGTGTTTATAGAGAGAGAGGGG
>VDFB02160922.1:216350-226794 GCA_007258455.2 Sequoia sempervirens | reverse complement strand
TGGAATCTCATTAGATGTAATGCATATTCATGCATGTGTACTTCCCTAATTCATGCTTACATTTGTAGTGCATTGTCATCTAGAAAGACTGTGGGAAATGCCATGTCAAAGAGGCCTTCAATTTTTAGTGTTTGTTTAATGATTTCTAGCTCATGATGTCTCCCTGGTAGGCTTACCATAAACGACAATGTGTATGTTGATGCATCTTGAGCCTCTTGATCATTAGCATCAGATTCATTGTTTGGTACCACTATTTCTTTGGCCATCATTTCTATTTTGCACTATAATTCTTAGCCTTTGTCGTGCCCCCAAAATTATGACACTAGAATATGAAGAATTAAAATACAAATAACTAAACATAAGATGAAAAGGTTAAAGGAAAAAGGCAACACTTATATCATGTTTTAAAGTAGCAAATAGATGATTATTATCTAGAGATCAATATAATAATCGATAAAGATTTGGATAAGACAAGGGAATGATAATGTAAACATTAGTTATTATCTACAACAAGCTTTCATCTTAAAGGAGGTGATTAAATAAACAACAAATGAATCATGAATTCATTAACGTGATAGTATTAATCCAACAACCATAGTTGAGGAATGGTTTATGAAAAGTAACGGCTAAAAAGGAGGTGTCTCTTTGGCGAGCAATATAAGGAAGGGGCTTTGCTTTGACTGCAGAAATATATGGAATCCAACGCACCAATGCAGCAAAAAAAAACTTACAATGAAAGATTAGTGTCGCAAATGCGAGGAAGTTCGAGAACCAGGACACAGATGTGGACGAAAAGGAAGACAAGCCTTCAACATGGAAGCCAACTCTAGTCAAGTCTTAGGGGACATTACAAGTGGAATTAAAGCATAATCATGCCATCTTGTGGAAGAAAGTTAAAACAAGAAGGATCCATTGAAGATTATATATCTAAATTTCAAAGGCTATCAGTAATGGGACACCACCCAAGCAAAAAGGAAAGGGGCACTTTCATGGAAGCGAGAATGCAAGGAACCACACCACAATGGAGAGGAACTAAGGAGGAAGGACTTTTCCATGATTGAGGAAATGTACAAAAACCAAGGCACCAATGTTGTCAAAAGACCTTACAAGGATTTTACAAAGGGAGATAGCAGCAAAGGCCTCTTCTAGATATGCCACCTAGGAGGGGACAAGATGATCCCACATGGGTCGAGGGGGTACTATCATTGTCTTAATAGGTATTGCCTTTGGGTCTAGAGGAGTTGAGCCAACAGGACAATGAAGACCTCTTCTAGATATGTCACCCAGGAGGGCACAAGATGAGCCCACTTGGGCCAAGGGGGTGCTTGCCTTTGGGGTATCTGAGGGTACTACCTTTGGGTCTAGAGGAGTTGAGACACCAAGTGTTCTATAATGGCAGACATTGCGACCGATAAAGGAAGACATTACGTCTAATAATGGCAGTCATTGTGATTGATAATGGTGGTCATTGTGACCAATAATGGCGATCATTATGATCGATAATGGTGGACATTGCGTCCGATAATGGCAATCATTGTGACTAATAATGGCAGACATTGTGTTTGATAATGGTAGTCATTGCGACCGATAATGGCAGACATTGTGTTCAATAATGGCGGTCATTGTGACTGATAATGGAAAACATTGCATATGATAATGGCAGTCATTACGATTGATAATGGCAGCCATTGCGACCTATAATGGAGGACATTACGTCCTATAATGGGGGTCATTGAGACCTATAAGGGAAGATATTGTGTCCTATAGTGGAAGACATAGTATTCTATAATGGGAGACCAATGTGCCCTATAAGGGAGAACCAATGCATTCTATAATCGGGGAGGGGACTAAGTAGACCCAAGAGGCTAAATCTTAAGAGGAAGGGAAAGAGTGGCATGATGGATCCTAGGCTCCCCATCAAGTCATGCTTCTCATACTCTCTTATGGTTGAACCCTCCAAGGATAGGAGATGCATTAGGGACATGTGTGTCTCAAGATTATTCCTTTACTAGCTACTTTTTTTCATGTTCTTGTGTGCTTACCCCTTTAAAACTGTCATATATATGTTTTTAAGCTACTTATGACTGGCTTGAATGGCCTAAGCTATGAGTAGATTTAAAATTCATTTTCATAAATTCAAGAGCATATGCCTAAAACCTCCTCTATTAACATGGACAAATGTAAAAACAAAAAAATAATGCGTTATTTTGAAGCTATTCTTATAGGGGCAATGCTCCATGCTCTGAGAGCATGGCAAGGAATAGCCTAGTGTTTCTACTAGCACTTAGAATAAACCCATGCATCTAGTCTAGAGAAAGTCATAGCTCTTCTCATATAGAGCCATTCATGTCATTCACTTGGCAATAGTCAAGATCTGTGCTACAAGGTGACATACAATTCATGTGCTTGGAGTTGGTCATTTTTCCCAGGTATAAGTAGGAGGATGAAAAGAAATGAGTGTAGAAGGCACCTAATATCAAGGATCCACTGTTTAGCTGGCATACATGTTGATGATAACAATTAATCATAATAGCATTTCATTTACATGTTAAAATTGTCAAACATATTTTTTCAAGCTACTTGTGACTGGCTTGAATGGACTAAGCTCTGAGTAGATTTAAAATTATTTTTCATAAATTCAAGAGAATATGCCCAAAACCTCCTCTATTAATATGGCCTTCTAGTTCTTAGTTATTAGTGGGGAGATAAAAAATACAACTGTGACATTTCCTTCTTACAATATAAGTTGCAATTGCTTATTTGTGGCTTTCTTCAAAGCTAAAAATTTATGCAAATGACCAATGAGTTTCACTAAAAGGCCACTAAGCATATTCTCCATTACATTCAGGGTACTCACAATTATGGGATTCACTATGTAGTAGGCATTGATATTGACTTGGTTAGGTATACAAACAGTTATTGGGTAGGTGATTCTTAGTATTGCAAGTTCACTTCCAATTACAACTTCTCACTTGGATCTAGTCCCATATATTGGTTTAGAAAGATGTGAAATGTTATTGCTCTTCTTCCATAAAGGCCAAGTTTCATGGGTTTTGGGGAGTTCGATGCTTGTTTGAAGAATCTAACATATGGGGAGCAAATCAATGGTTCTTTTTTCTTTGGAGATGTTCCATTTCATTGTTAGTCAAAACCCTAGATTTGGTCCTTCATGTGGATTGTTTTAAATATTCTTTCGTGAAGAAATTAAGCAGATCATTGTTGTGTAGATTTTGGGGAAAAATTAGTGTTTAATGATATTCATAGTTGGATGGAGATAGTTCGAAGCAAGGTTGTGGGTCCATCACTGGCTTTTCCTTCTAAGGGTTTCTTCCAAGAGCAGTGTTAGTCAAAATATGATTGTGATTTTGCATGGTCCAATGGTCCATGGTTTTTTAGAGATGTTATAGTGTATATGAGGTGTGGCCATGAAGTCCCTTATTCAACCCAAATTAAGCAATTATTGCTATGGTTCCCCTTTGGATTCATTTCTATAGACTTACTTTGGGTCTTAAAACTTTTGTTTTTGTCATATTACTTGCCAAGCAGTTTGGTGTCTTTGTAAAATTTGACAATGAGGATGAAAGCTTCTAGAACAGTTTTGTGTGGGTTTGCATTATTGCAGATTCTTCTAAACAAGTGTTTCACGCCTTTTGTATCCTATCAGTTCAAGGATTGTGGACATATAATGTGAACTATGAAGGTTTACATTTCAAATGTTTCAGATGCAATCAACTTGGTCATAGGATCTCTCATTGTAACTCTTCACATTCACTGAGTTCTCATTTGGTTTGGCTCCAATATTTGATCAAGAAGGCAGGCACTCTAGATACAATTTTTTTAAGGAGGAATCATAGTTGTTTCATGACAGCAAAGGAAAAAAAAATCAGTAGGAATTCAGATATTCTGAAGGCTATGAAAGTGGTTGAAATGGCTTCACCTTGTGATATTGATTCTCTTATTAGTGATGACAATGGTATGGACTCTAAATGTTCGAAGGAGGGTGAGGTAGACCCTTCATTGTGTAGAGAATTTCTTACCATCTCACAAACGATATCTCCAAAAAAAAAGGTGAATTGTGGGCCCACAGGAAATCATGGGCATAAGTTTGGAAATTAAAAACTAGAAGTTATTACCAATGGTAACCAATCTTCTATTGGTAGGTATTTTCCTCTTGAGGGCTCTAAGTTTTTGTTTGTGAATGATAGTCTAGAGGTAGCTAAGGAGATAACTAAGAAAAATATGAATTGTGAAGCTAAGAACCTTGAGATTCAAACTCTCTCTTCGACTTAGAAGCTGGGTGATCACTTGGGTTGTCTTTCTCTATTGATTCAAGAGGCACTCTTTGTTGAAAATTGAGGTGTTTTCTTAGCTTAATACTTTGTAAAACTTTAATATTGTTGATCTAAATAAGCTTTTCCTTTGTTACATATTCTTTGTGGGTGATTATCTTGATTAATCCATTTTACTGTTTGTAGAATATAGACAGAAGTTGATAGAAGAAGTAGACAAGATATTAGAAAGATTACACAAGCATGTACTATGGAGAAACCAATTTGGGAAAAAACTCAACCAAGAATTAATCTATTATTCAATCTCTGAAGTAGAATACAATAGCTCCAATTCTTGCTTGAGAATGCTTCTTTTTCCTTCACCAAAACTTCTTCACAACCTGCAATAAAACTGATACCAACTCTCTTCAACTTGGTTGAGATAAATAGGATTTGATTAACTTTGTAAACTCCAACACGAGTTACAATTACAATACTCAAGCCCTATCCCTAAAAGGTACACCTATCTCTTGCAAATAGAGTTGTCATGAAGAACAATGTCAAATCCTCATCTTCATGCATTTGGGCATCCCAAACTGAAGTAGCAACTTAACCTTTGTTATGTAAATATCTTCAAGGCTTCATCCTCAAAGTAGGCACCCAAAAGAGGTCCCACTTAACTGATCCTTCTGAAATATCTCAACATGCAAAGGAGTTAATTCCAAGAAGCCAACTTGGGCGCCCAAGTTGGGTCCAAGTCATTTCTTGTTAATTGAAACATTTCTCAACACCATTCATGCAAGAATGGTCATCCCCTGTTAACTGAAGGTAGTCCCTGTTATCTGTCATGCAACTCAAGTCATTAGCCATGCATTCCAAGTTAACTGAAGTTAACTAGCATTCAACTAAAACTAACTGAAGATAACTAAACCATAACTGAACTGAATTGAATTGAACTGAATTGAACTTATTCTGAACTGATTCTGAACTGAACTAAACTGAACTAAACTGATCTGAACTTCATGCATGCAAGCATCAAACCCTAACTCCTAGGATCTTTACATCTATTCAGAAGTGTTATCTCTTACTCCGAAAAGTTAACCAAACTCAAGGTGAGTGTCACCTGCCATGTGGATGCCCCATGTGCCCCTATTATTTAGGAACTCATAATGGATTCCTTCACATGCTCCTAACATTTAGAAATAATTACAAATGTCAATTAACATGATTAATTCATCAAATATTAATCTATTCCTAATCCTAGTGTTAATGAACACATTCCAAGGACTTAGGAGATACATGAAATAAATAATGTTTAGGATTGCAATTAAATGGCATACTATTTCCAACACTCTCAAACCCTTCTCAGAAGAAGTGCATATGTAGGAAATTAGAAGTAGAAAGATTGTGGCTAGAAGCTAGGGATACAATTGCTGACGACTCTCTATTGACTATGGAGGCCCTTCTTTCCCATAAGGGGAGGAGGTTGACTGCAAAGCATGCTTAATTTTGTATCTCCTTTCCTTTGGGGTTTAATATTTTGTTAGTTTGAGAGTAACTCATGGTTGGAGGTTTCTAGATCTCTAGTTGCTTTAAGTCCCTTAGTTCTTTTAGGTAGGTTTAGTTATACTAATTGGATAATCTGCATCTTAGTTGTTTTAATTGTATCTAAGAGTTTTTTTTTTTTGACAGAGGACCCTAATAGATTCCCTCACTTATCTAAAAAAAAGAAGATTAGTTTCTTTTCACTTTTAGTTTCATTAAGTAATTCTATTTTGAACACAAAAATATGTAATCCAATATTTTATGGCACCACTTTTGGATCCATCATAGAAATTCTTGAAGTCATTGCTTTCAAGAGATAAAACTAACATTGCCATAAATGAACATCATAACAATGACAAGGAAAGAGGTAGGCTAAGAATTGCTTGGGGGGAAGGGAAATATCTAAAATAGTAAGGAAAGGTAAAGGTACAATAGTTTAATTATGACAAGGTTGATCTAGGTTAAGACTAAGTTTGTGATAAGTGGCTTACAAGATTAACTAAGTTTCCAATCATCACCCCTATTAATATTTTTTGTCTCTTCTCAATTTCTTCAGTAACTGAATTCTTTTGTCCATCCAATAACTTTGCAGGGATAAAAATCTGATATTTTCAGTTCCAGCATAAATTGTTGTTTGTAATTTCTCTACTTTAATTCTCACTTCCAAATGATTTTTGGCTATGAAACACATTTGAGATCAATAATTAGATGAACATCAGATTTAAAAAATATAATTTTCACAACAAAAAATCATTTCAAGATGTAGAGACCAGTACCTAGTCACGTAGAAGTGCCCAAAGAGACTATTAAGAGCAAACTTTACATTTTATTTTTGAATCAACATAATTGCTGGCACAAAGGTCAACCAGTTTGGTCATTACAATGACCATTATTTTTTTAAATTAAAATATTGCAGATTATATATAGTTGTATAAGATATGTTTACATAGGGTTCATATAAAGACAAGATAATTAATAAACATGAACAAGTTCAAGATAGAAAGATAATCAATTATTATAAAGTGGAAGTAATGTCATTTATGATCAATAATTAGATGTTTAAATTTAAAAATTATAATTCGTAAATATTTTGGCACTTAAACAACAATGATATGGGAATTCATGGATGAACATATGTCTACAAAACCTTTCAAAGTATTTATAATAGAGATTTGGGGCATCTAGTGTTGATTGGGCACACAATAGTTCCTGTGCATTGTTTCAAATGCAAAATTTTGATATTACATTTACGAAGGAGAATATATACAGGTAAAAGAATATATACATTGTTTTAGGGAAAATAAGGAATGTAGGCCTAGTTGTTGCTATCATTGCATAGCTCATTGATTTTACAAAGCAAGAAATTGCTCTCTATAGTGAAATCTATATTCTCAACCTTAATGATTGTTGCTTTCAAGCATTCTTCATTATTGTATGTCTCATTTTTGCATGACAATGTGAAATGGAATTGTGTAAGGAGGACACTTCTTATTACATATTCAATACTTCTTTCTACCATAGGATTGAATTGCACGGTATATAGTTCTTGTGCAGACATACCCATGACTTTTGTTGCTACCTCATCAAATGCAACTACCTGTATTATATCTGTATGATCCTCCACTTTGACCTGAAGTATGTACCTGTAATTGCAATATGCAAATGTGGCCACACACTTTGAGCAAAACCATTTTTCATCTTCATTTTGAATAACTCTTTTCTTACATTGTTTTCCATCTTCATTTTGAATTGTATTGTTTCCTTTACAATCAATTGGAGGGGTTGTATTATTTGTGCAGATTGTTCTCGAATGTTGTTAATTGTCATTCTTGTAATGAGAACAAGCATATCAACAAGCTTTGTGGAGGGCGATACAATAATAGTCCCATTATGTACAAACCAAGTTTTCAATTGTTCGGTTTCTTCTATTGTAGGGTCTATAGAAAGGTGTGTAGTGACTAATGTGCTTATCACCTTTCCATTATAATCACAAAAACGTACATTTCTAATAGCAAGAATAATTGATTGTTCTAAGTGTTAAATCTTTTGAAGTTGTGCACCCTCTTTCTAAGTTTTTGGTCCCCATAAAGTTACATCTATATTTGATGCAAACATATCTAATATCTTGATGCTCTGCCTCAAAACCTCTGTCCCATCCCTCCTCCTTATTGCAGAGCTTGGATCTACACAAACAACAATAGTAATAACATCAACAAGTGAAATATTATTCTTACTCACAATTTCATTGATAGGTGTGAAAGAGAATTAATAGTTTGGAATGGAGAGGTCATCTTCACAGAGAGACACCTTTGATTCAACCATTTTAAGGAGAATTTCATTCTACTATTTAGCTTGTTGTAAAACGTATTAGCAGTTTTAATGGTCCCACCAGATAATGTATATATAGCTCCAATATTAATAGTTGCGTAATGAATATCTACAACTTCATTGAAGCAAGTCACACATGTTTCAATGTGCTCACTATCTATAATATTAAAGCTAAAAACTTGTCCACTTCCCTTTTGTGTGTTGTACCTATGAATTTCTTTCTTCATAGTTACACAACCTTTGATATTCCACCTTGTTTGAAATGGGTTCAAAATTTTGATAGGAGTGATGCTAACAAATACATCCTACCTATATTGAGATGGATTTACACCAAACAATATTCTTTTAGAATTTGGGTTTGTGGATGATGCAGGTGAACTAGATGAAGTTGTAGCATCTTTTTGTGGATGTTCCTCTTGTTCTAGAAATAGGAAAACAGGCTCACCAATGATGTTATAGTCTGTGCATGCATGCTTTAGTTGTGAAAGTACAATCCACCTATATAATTGTACGTAAAAAATTATTAGTATTGTATTGTAGAATTTGGAAAGTTAATAATAAGTTATAGAAAAAGTGTTGAAGCTACGTATTGACCTTAAACTACAAATGATCAGAAAATTATATTAAGTTAGTTGTATTATAGATCCCTCATGAATTAGCTTAGATGTTATATAGTGATTGTACTTTTGTGGAAATGATGCTCTTTGTTTATGCACTCCATTAGAAAGATCTATTCTATATCGATTCTTTCTCTCAATCCCACGACCAAAGTTTGTGGTAGCTAATACTTGGAGATGAGGATCGAAGTGTAGATTTCCATCATTCATAATCTTGATTGCATTTGTAGTCAATAATGAAGACATAGTTCAAGGTGCATTAGTACTCTTGTAAAACTACATTGGATGAGAAGTATATTGTGGTTAATTAGCAATATGAAATAAATATAAATGCAAATTTAAAGCATAATTTCCTAATCTTTGGGGGAAGTGCAATAGAAAGTGCATGTGAAATTTGGTCCTTTTGAATTGTTTTCATTTCATAATTGGAGATGAAAAAAAATAGTTGTACTTTGTTTATCAGGTTGTTTTCAAATGCAAACAAATGAGTGAATTTTAGAGAGAAAGAAGGGATGGGAGAGGAATTATAGTATCTCCAAATTGACAAGACTACCAAGCTCTTTTGGAATAGAACCACACAAAAGATTTCTTGAAAGATACCTAAAAATAAGTGCAATAAATTTTTTGTTAAATGACCATCATAATCTTGTAAAAATTCCATTGAAGTTGGCATGACTCTTATATTGCTGCTATTATCCTATTTTGACTAATTGTTCTTATAGACACCTAAATTTTATCACTTCCATATGATTAAATTTGTTGCATTTACGTCTATCATATTAATATTAATTTATTAAATTAATATTACACCCTTTGTCTCATACCGATAAAGTATTTAATTTAATAATTAATACTTTGTCGTTTACCTTATTCCTCTCTAAATTAAATAAATACACTAATTTATTTAATTTAGTCATTTGTCCTCTTTGATTTAAAAATCAATTTAAAATTCCTCACTTTCTCTCTCCTTGTCACATCCTCCAACATTTGCAACTTGCCTCTAACCTTCTGTTAATTAGCCTAATCCAATATTTGCACAACCTTAACCAAAATCATTAACTAAATTTAGCACCTCTTTTTGGTCAATTCTTCCATTTTTCCTTTTTGATGTTAACCCTCTCTCCTATGTGAATTTTTAATTCACATTTATTTGCTCTAGATTCCCCTCCTTTAAATGTGAATTTTTAATTCACATTCCATTCTCCCAAGGCTTCTAGAACCTTGGACTTGTCACAATCTCCACATGTGACCAAGTCCCACCTTTTTGGAGCCCACCTTTTATCCTCTAGATCATCTTATGAATGTGAATTTTTAATTCACATTTATCCCTCCAACCACCTTTCCTTTTCCCATGTAGATTTTTGAGGAATTCTAAAATTCCTCAAAAGTCCCTTTCACTCCCACTTGGGGACAAGAAATCCCTTTTTGTGGAAATCCTCTCATCCCCCAAGGTGCATGTCCTTTTCCACCTCATGTACCTTTTTGACAACTCATCTCCACCTCATATCCTCTTGTCCACTTCACCCTCCACATGTCAAGATGTGAGGGCTTGTGGGTTCTCAACCCACCATAGCCCTTCATCTTGGCCTTGTTGGAGCAATCTTGACCGTTGAATTCTCTAGAGAATTCAAATTCTTCTATAAATACCCCCTCCTCAAGGGCATTTACAACACTTTTGATTTGAGC
>VDFB02160922.1:194062-216250 GCA_007258455.2 Sequoia sempervirens | reverse complement strand
ATCTCCTATAAAGGCTATGAGCTTGATATTTTATTGTAACTTGTACTCTTGTTGATTAATACAATGGATCTATGCTTTTGGAGGGTGGGTCTTTTACTCGAAAGTGTTTTCCCCACATAAATCTAGTGTTTCTTCTCTCTTATGTCTTTCATTCTTCTTCTACGTGATTTTGTTTTATGAATCTATGTATGTGTTGTAATGTTGTTGAAATGTTTTTGATCTATCAAGATCTAAAATTGCAATCACTTTCCTCTAAGGTATTAACAGTGGGAAAACAAATATATTTTTTTCCGCTTTTAAGATATAGCAGTATGTTTTTTTGAGGTTTCTAAGATGAAATGAATGTTACCGAAGAAACCTACTAATCTTGGATGTTGTTTTGGGATGCGCGCTTTCCCCTTCAATGCAGAAAGTTGGCCTGAAAACTCAATGGGTAAGAGCTTAGAAACTAGATTTTAGGAATATTTTTAGAGTTTACTTTTTCAGATAATTTAAGCCTAAAGGGAACATCTTAGCGAACCTCTTGTTGATTCCCAACATTTCTTTATTATATTTATCTTTAGATTTTTCCTAAATTAGAGAATATGGGTTTGATTTGATTATCTGGTGATAGTAAAATGTGTTGTCTTAAGAAACAATGATAAAAGGTAGCCCTACACTAACAAATATGCTTGATGAATCTCACCATACCAACGACAAGATACTCTTGACAATCATCATAGTGCCAAATAGTATTGGGTTGATCAAGATTCTTTTTTCCATGTACAGATTTAAATATTTTACTGTTTGTGTATAGTTTGAACTTTGTGGTGGAAAATCATTTTAGATTAAAGCTAGTTTCTTTATGTATAGTGGTTTTGGAAGTTATAGGGATAATGTCATTGCAATTGTCTTAAATTTTAGATTCTTTGTATTCATAATTTATCAGCCTCTATATTTCTTTCGTTCTCCTTGAGAATCTATGGTATTGGTCTGTATAAAGAAAATGACTTGTATACTTCATCCTTCAAATTTGTGATGTGATTGCATTGATATTTTTATGCTATTATAAATACCTTAGCTTGATTGTTTCTTATGTGTATATTACGTTGTTGCAAATGGATGACTTTTCCCATGTGGCTTGCATTTTGTGGGTTAAACTATCTTTTGGTTTGATAAGAAGAAAATGATTATTTATTGTTATATTCAAAGGGAGTATATACAAAAATATACAACATTTACAATAAAATTAGTAGTGTTCTAGGATAGCCAATGGCAATGTACCATCAGATTACCATGACTGTAAATTCAGATGACTAACAAAACCACTATGTGGTCCCTACCAAAAAATTGAAAACCCCACCATTTAACCACGCCTATCCAAGCAATTCATTGACATTCATTCAAACAATGAGGCCTACATGGCTTACCTAAGTCATGTAAATATTATGAGTTGAATATTTATCTCAAGGCCATTAGCGAACTATAAACAATAAGAAAACTATTAAGGACATTTGAAAGCCAGAAACACCAAACCATCAACATCTCATGAGGAAAGAAGCCAGAATTTTCTTAACCCCTCTTTAGCAATCTTTGTCAATTCTATTTTGGATGACATAACTCGATGGAATGGAGGGGAAGCCAAGTATTCACTAGAAGTTCATTCTAGCCCCTTCACTATATCACATGAATCAACTGCCTTCCCTAGAGCTACATAAGGAATCATTTACTGTAGATGAGTGTTTGTAGTCTATGGTTATAATTAACCATACTTAAATACCTACTTTTGGAGTTGAGTATCTAATATCCATTATTAGTAGCTTCATCTTATCCAACAAGTTACGATGTAATTTCTTTGAGCAACATGGGAGAAGTGTCATAAGCAATACCCTTGAAGAACAACATACATAATGGTAGCCAAGCTAAAATTTTGGCTGTTCCAAGTGATTCCAGGGGTCTGCAAGAAATTATCTAACTACACCTCTATTTTTTCCCACCCCTACTTCTCCATTCTCCTAATTCTTTTACCTTGGCTTGAGCTCTTGAAGATGCTACCAAACTTCATCCTGAAATATATGGCTCTGTAAAATACAAGATTTTCCTAGTAACTTGCATTTTCTGCAATATTTTACTTGCATCTCTTGATTGAGCTCTTGACCTGTATGTATCCTTCCTGCTGGAAGTTATTCTCTATTATTGTACTTCAAGAAATTTTAAAATTACACCACTAAATACCCAAGCTTGCAACTAATAAACCACCATTTTATATCAAACAAGATACAAAAAAAAAAAAATTTCTTGCATAATGAAACCTTTTGTTGGTGGCATTCATTTTGAAAGTGGAATGTGCAAATGTAGTGTCATAGCATAGTTTCAAAAGATGGCTTTCTTGAGAAAATGTATCATAATGTTTGTTCATACACAAATAGTGAGTTGGCTTGAGATGTAATGTTTCTAATGGATTTGACCAAGGTTTTACAATAGCCAACAACTTTTTCCAAACTGTGGATGGAATTTTGTCTTTATATTTTTTTTAAAGATGTGTTTCCAAGTGTTGTGGAAGGAACTTTTCTGTTTTAATGTATCATAAGTATTTTGGATTTTTAACTTCAAGATTTTTTGAAATATGCTTTAAAGTGTTGTGGAAGGCACTTTTATGTTTCAATATAAATTTAGTTATAGAATTGGAAGCTCATAAGTTATAATGTGTATGGAAGCAACCCTTTTCTCACATTTGGAATCTAATGAAGTAAAGTTATAGATCAATCAAATTTTATTTATTTGGGGGTGATTTTTCACTTTTTGTTCATTTTTTCATGTAATTAGTCAATTATACCATTCTTACAAATACTTACTTTAATCTTGAAACATTTATGAGGAATTTTTTTCCATTGATAGAAGTTACAGATTTTTCTTTAGTTTTTGCATCATATGAAAAAAAATAATTCAATTAAATATAAATGTGCATATGATATTTTTTCTTTAATATGTCTTCTTCATGTTCAACTTTAAAGACAAGTCATTGTACCAATTATCTATATCCTACTTGAATATATATCCTATTGTGCTTTTTAGTCATATTTTTACTACACTTGCTCCTTATTAAGATAATTTTAAATTGATTATCAAATGATGTTACTTTCATAAGGGGTGTGAAACCCTAGCTAAAAGAATCAATTTGAGAAAATCACCAAATGTTAAATTACTACATTCTAGCTTCCTCGAATTGCAATACATACAATAAAAAACTAAATAAAAAATAAAACAAATAAAAAAGAAAAATTCTATGAAACCCCCCATCTAAATTAACTAGTTTAACCAAACTGTCAATTGATAAACTACTACATTTCAACATCTATAAATTCACAATGCATACAATACATAAATGAATAAATAATCAAACAAATAAAAAACTTTTTAGCACTCTAAAGCCCCATCTAATTGTTGTCACGAAAGTGTGCACCCTTTTTTGAGATGATGAAAACACTCAGCCACCTCATGAAACATGGGATAATCTTCTTCAGTTTGTGCTCAAATTGTGGAGATCAACCTCTTGAGAGGGTTGGTTCCCTTGGTAACTTCACCTAATCTCAATGTTCCACGGGGACGCATCCCCCCCAAAAAAACCTAGGTTTCCTAGACGGGGACGTCTCAGAGACTTGGGGACTTCGAGGGGACGTCCCCACACCATCCCACCACTAGCACCACCATCCCACCCCCAGTGTCACTGTCTCCAAGACACCTATAGGACTTTGAGGATGTTGGGTTGTCCTCAAGACGTCTAGGGTACTCGTATTTGTCTCGAAGATGTATAATTCTTGTACTTATACATCTTTTAATAACTATTTTTTCAAGTACTATATGTATTTCAGCACCGTGTCGCCCTTGCTGTCATCTCCCCATCATCCCCAAACTCAGACCCCCCATCCCTGCATCCCTGAAATGCGTCCCATCATCCCTGCCCCCGAAACCCTGTGGAACACTACCTAATCTAACCTATGGTACTGCTGCTTGTCGAGAAAAGAAAGAAGGATAGCATATAATGACACCTAAACTCTAATACACTGATACACCAAAAAGGTTTTCAAACCTACACTATTGTTTTAACACACAATTCCCTCAATATTTTAGCTTAACTTTACACAACTTAGAAACTTTCATATGTTAATGCATTAGTGTTTTAAAAGGAGGTTTGGTTTTCTAACAATTTTGAAGGAAAAGATATATTCTTTCACAACTTAAATGGTTGTTTGAACCACTACACAACTTACAACTTGTAGAAACATATGTTTTTCTACCTAAATGTGTAAAAATGAGACAAACATCAAAGGAATTATCATAACTCATAGAAATATTCATCAATCAACACATTACACACAATGAAACAACTTCTAAGAAGGTTAAAATGCTTAAACTTTATTGATAACAAGGGGTTTACATAGCTATATAAATTTGAAAATGGAGTCTCTTTTGCTGCTCCAGCTTGAAAGAATCTTCAAGAGAATTACAATACAAAGACAAGAGAGAAAAGAAACTAACTTAAAACTGTTGCTAAAACTTCCTTTTATGCTACTCAGTAGTTGCAAGAGAATAGGAACATGTGTTTGTTGAGTCAAACCTCTTTTGGTCGTCCAAAATTGAAAACCCTATTTTGCAGCCCCAAAAACTACTCCAAAAAGGTGTTGGACTACTGAAAAAGTCATCCCTTGACCTACTCTACCATCAAGGCTTCACAAACAGATCCTAAAAGCTTGTAACTGCTCCAAAACTAGGTCAAACTTTCCATAGATATTTTCCATTTTTTTGCACAACTCAACCAACGTAGCCTATATGCTCTCCAACTAATCATAAATGAGTGAGAAGAAGTTACGACTATTCATTTAACTCCCAACTATTGGAAATTTTTAAAAACTTGCTAATAAAACATGTGGGAGAATATTTGAAACAATCAAAAATTCCAAGAGGGCATATAATATTCTTTCAAGATTGAAACTTGACACTTGTCTAATGTGTTTAAGCTCTCTTGTGCTCCTTGCCACTATCATTTCCAGAAATTTTATCATACATTTCAATTTTCATTCATATTAGTACTTAACATCATTGTATATTGTCATATTGTGTATGATGGTCTTATGACTATCATTCCTTGAAATTCTTTTACCACTATCATTCCTGAATCTTCACTCTACAATTTGTTGTAAAAAACATGCATACAAGATCACTCTCTTTTCAAGCACCAAATTTGGGTAGAGGCCCTCCCTTCAATCATGCTCATTATCCTTGGTTCCTTGCAAGTCTCTATCATTTTTGCTACCCATAGCTCTCATTCTTGGCACTGCATATCTCATTTTCATAACTCATAAGTACTACCATCTTATTGACCTCCTTATGGACTGTTCTATCTAGGTTTCTAAGTCACTGTGTCCTTTAACTTCATGACTATAATTGCCTCTTTTCTGATCAATTCACTACCCTCCAACATTAAACAAGCAATCAAATTCTTCAAGCAAATCCTTGGAGTTTAGACTGTTCAAAGCTCTTGTTCATTAGACCGAACAAGCTTTACAAAATCTCTGATTACAGGGTGACTTTCAATTCTCCCTATAGTCAACAAGCATATATTCTGACAAGACAAAGGAAATTCTACATGTATTTGGTCCATCTTGCCACAAACCTTAAAAATGCATGTGCACTGGTCCTCGTTATCTATGAAACTATGCTTGGACTACAAACCTATCAAAGAATTTGTAGAAACTGTATCCCTAATTACTGTGTCTACTTGAGGAGACTGTCCTCTTAAAATGGCTATTACACATAGTGATAGTCCTTTCATGATTGTCACCTAGACAATTCTTCATGCTGCATTCTTTGACCTGACTGTTGAAGTCTACCCTTTGTAATAGTTGTCATGGTTGTGCTATGCCACTATCATCATTCTTTTGAAGATTTATTCACTATCCTCCACTGGGTTGCTGCTTTGTGGTATGTTCTTGTTAAATGTATGGAGTGATTATTCATATGTAACCAACTTCCCTTAGATATCCATGTTACTTGTGAGGGATCGAGCATTCCCTTACATGTAACAATAATCTATTTTAGTTTATTCTCAATAGGTAATGACCTTATTAATGTAGCCACTTCATTAGCTATCTTCCATTTTGCTAGTTGACCAAGCTGCTTCTACCCTCCATGATCAATTGTGTCCACTATGCATGTAAAAAATTGAAAAGCCTTCATTGAGTGTGAGTGTGCTCTAGATTCCATCCCCGCGTACCCTATTTTGGATCGGGTTTGAGCAGGATCACGTTTGCACTATTTACTCAACACCAAACTTGTAAAATGCCAAAGAGAATAGGAGAAAACAATCATCAAACAAAACTTTAAAATATAGATTGTTAACAACCTCTAAAAATATTGTCTTCAATGTGCTGCAAAAGGAGTATAGGCATAGACATATCCCAAAGAGAATGCTCTTTGAGTGGTATCCAGAAGTTCTGTAGCAATGAACTTCCTCCTCTCAGCCCATGATACTGCTAGTTTTGGACACTCACTGCAAACAATTTCTCTACTTGGGTCTTCCTCACTGATATTACTATCTCCACTTGGGCATGTATTCTCAAAGGATTTTCCTTCAAACTTAATACTTCTACACTACATTACTATATTTAAGGATGAGTTTCTTCTTAATACAACCTCCTCATCATCATCGAATTCTATCATCTACCAATATAGAAACTAATCCATTCTGGTTAACCAAGGTCCTTCTTTCCTGGTAAAACTTTTGGTCTTCTAAACTGTGTCCACTACCTGTACGATCATAATGAGGATGTGAACAATCATCTCATTCATCATGTTTCGATCTTCCTATCTTCTTTTCTCAAGCTCACGACCCTTACTTCACATGTGTTAAGAGTTGCACATACACGAGCAGATATGCCAGATCCAAAATTAGGTTACAGGTTTTAATCCACTCTTCATGATCCTTTTGAACCTGTACCTCTAATGAATCTGAAGTGTATTCCACATAGCCTTCAAAGCAGCAATCACACCTTCACTATTTATGTTATGTTTACTTTGAAAATATTTTAGTCTAGGAACTTTATCAACAATATATTTTCTAAGACTCATATGATTAAGGACCAACACGTCACAAAATATCTATCCAGTTCATCAGATGGGCAAGTTTCTTTCTTTCCTCCTTCCAGTGTCCATTCTTGGGTTATAGGGTTTATAAGGACTGTTGTATACAACAAAGGTATATGACCTTTGATACTTCTTTAGATGCAAAAACCATGATATTGCAGTGAAATAAAAATGATTTTGAATTAAGAACAACCATTTTTTGCTTATCTGAGAGAGTTTCTTCCACAAAATTTCATGTCTTAGAAATATTCAACATTATCACTTCAAGAAGACCTCTCCTAGCATGAACAAAAAGCTCTAATACACCATTTAAAGTCTCTTGAATCCAAAGACACCATATCTCGAATAGGAAGGAGCTTCTGCACCTCATCCTTTGAAAAAACAAGGTTTTGACATTTTAGCACTCCTTCACGTGCTCTCATTCACATCAATTTCTTGCTTCATGAACTATTGTAGACTCCAATTCAATGAGTTCTTCATACATTATTCTCTTGAGATTTCAAAAACCCTTTATAAAGACTCTTTACTTTGATTTCAACCTACTTTGAAACTGAACTCACCTTCCTCAAATAGAACAATCTTGAAAATATGAAGCGAATACAATTTAGGAACCAAAGGATCATTATATCATATGCACAATCCTCACTTAGCATATTTATTGGTTTCTCATCTTCAAATATAATCCCCTCCTCTTGAGTAAAGCTATCTGGAAGCTTCTGCAAGAATGCTTTAGGTATTTCTACCACACTGCATGTACTTCCCATGGTGAACTCCACATTCTTAACTTTGCATGGTTGGAGAATGATGATTTCTGAAGACCCAACAACCATTTCAATGCTTCTTGTACCCACCATATACTTATTTTTACATGAAAATCCATTGTAAGAGGTCCTCAAAGCATTAAAACATGGCAACGTATGGATTTTGCAATACTCCATTTAATAATGGGAATCTACATGCAAAGATGAACTAGCATAGACCTCCTTGTAGCCCGCAAGCTTGTTAAACTATTACATATATGGCTGCCATGAAAAACTTACAAACAGTTATACAAAGAGTCCTAATGTGATAAAACCCTAGAAATGCTCGACTTAGAACTAATAAGACTCAAACTCTAACCAAAACATAACTTGCCTCCAAAATTCATGCAATGTGGTTTTGACATTATCAAAACATTAACAAGCTACAACCCTCTAAGCCTTGCATGTAGCCTTTAAGTCCTTTATAATTTTAACAACTTTAAGCCTTTCAAAAAATGCACATGGTTTTATGAGAAAATTGAGAGACTTATTAATTCAAAACTAACTCCTTTCAGAACATGATTAATTTGTTTAAAAGGAAGTTTTGAATCAAAAGTGAAAATGGAATAACATTAATCAATTAATAAATTGTTCATTTCATTTCCCTAAATTCACATTGCATATAATAAAAATAAATAGACAAACAAATAAATTTAGAAGCATTTTGAAACCCATCTAGTCTCAATAATTTAGCCAAATCACCAATTGATAAATTACTGCATTTTCATGTCCTAGATTCGCAATGCATATTTTAAAATAACTATAAAAAAATCAAACAAACAAAAAAATATAGAGCTCTCTGAAGCCTAGTGGAAGATATTAATTTAATTGAATAGCTAATTGATAAACAACAATGCTTCATTGTCTCTACATTCAAAATGAATTCAATTTAAAAAGCTAAATAAACAAACACATATAAAAAAAAACTATCTTTTGAAACCCCATATAAATTATCTAAGTTAACCAAAATGCCAATTGATAAACTATTGCATGTCATCATCCCAAGTTCAAAATGCAGAGAAAAAAAGCAATTAAACAACCAAACCAAAAAAAAATAGAACATTTAGAAACCCCTGCCAAATTGACTTATACACCAAATTGCCAATTGATTAGCTACTACATTTCGTCGTGTCCATAACTAAAAATTGCGTAGGCCAAAAATTGATATATGTATATATCAAACAAATCAAATCAAATAGGTCAATTAGTTTTTCCCTTACTGTATTTGAAACCCTATTGCACAGACAGTCATATAGCGTAATGACACAAACATTGTACATCTCCCTCCCGCCTACAAACTCACGCTATCATCAACATTCAAATCCTTTTCTTCTTCAAAACAAAACACAAGGATCACCCACATGCACATGCAGGGAGTTCTAAGATGCAAGAAATTCTTCCCAAAATCTCCATAAATGCAACTTAGAAAGGCGGAGTATTGTAGAAGACGAAAGACGAGACAAAATTTAAATGCAGAAGATAATGCAAAAAATTGCATACATTACCTTGTCTGTTCAAACAACAAACATTCTCACACTTCCTCTAATTCAAGGTTTTTTGAGCTCCTACGACAGTGTTTTGTATGGATAAAAGGAAAAATGATTATATCCAAAAAAATACAACGAACAATTAGTTTTGCCCACAAAAAACTATTAGAAACCAAGATCATACATGCAAACCAAAAAACCTTCCACATAAGAGAAAAGCAAAAAAAAGCAGAGCTTTGCATGAAGATGTACAAATAATATTATTCAAGAATTCATTAATTACATGAGATGATTTGCTTTATAAAAGCAATGTATGCATAACCCTAATCTTATCTTGAGCAACAAGATAGCTCAACAAGATAAGGATGACAATAATTAACCTAGGAATTAAAATATTACCAAACTTATGCAAGTGTAATTAAATAATTAATTACACCAACACCCCCATAAGTGCAACTTAGGGAGACTATAAAAAAGCATGCACCTAAAACTAGGATGAATGCAAGAAAGCATGAATGGGTCCCAGAAAAAAGACCTGATCAGGTACCCATGTACAAATGAAATAATGAGGTAGAGAAGGAAAACCCAGTGGGACAAACCCCCCTACAATGAGATGACTGCTGCAAAGAAGCACTGGAAGAACACTATGGAGTAACACTGGAACCGAAATTCGACAAGCAAGGAAAGATACTTATGTTTACAAGAAACCAAATGAGAGTCAGTGAAGGACTCAGGCGGAATCATAATAATGCAACAACAGACCCAATGCCACAAAACACTGGAAAACTCACAAACTAGAACAACCCTAGAATCTATGAAGCAACAGTAGATGAAATGAAGCCCCCCATAAGAGGGAAAGATATGATGACAAAATCTGGAAGCCGTGTATCTCGATGCCGATGCCAAACTGAGACTAAAAATCTTCCATGGGAACAAGTACCATAAAGATTCTAGAACATTAACCATAAAATCATGGCCCTCAAACTGAGATGGATCTGAACCAATGTGGATCAATAACCATAAACTCCCAATCTAAAGTGTGAACCGATGTGAATCTGATATGTGTCAAGCTAGAGCAAGATGTGGCCAAAAGAAACTAAGAAACCAGATACAACCCATGCGAGTTGTCATCAATAATCAAGATGGAGATCAAAGTGCAGGCACACTCTAATCAGATTATTATGCAAGAAACCCCCTGATGGAACTTTATATCAATTCATTTATTACAATAACCCAATGATTGTAAAAGGAGAGAATGTAAAACATGAATAAATAGAAAATAAAATGATGTGATACTGAAATGAAGTGCAAAGATTCAAGTTTCGCCCTTCCAACTGCCAAAACATCCAATTAATCTCCAAAACACCCATCAGGACAAATCTGGAATAATGATCAACCTAGGAAAAATACATAAAAAAGTGCATGGACAACAAAATAAAGCTCCTCAATACCTTTCCAACGCCGCAAAGAACGTGAAAATTGAAGATCGTGGCAAAAATTTATGAGCTTAGAAGCCATAAATGAACATCTAAATTCAAACAGAAATAAATGTAGCTAAACAGAAAAATACTAAAAAATAAACTATACCACAGGATAGTGCTCGGAACTAGCTTTCCAATGGTATCTCATTTTCGAAAAAACGATATTGTATGCAAAAGTTACGCCTGTTTTAGTGAAAACTACTCCAGGAAGGCCAAGTAATCTCCAAAACACCCATCGAGACAAATCTAGAATAACGATCAACCTGGGATAGATACAAAAAAAAGAGCATGGACAAAAAAATAGAGCTCCTCAATACCTTTCTAGTGCCACAAAGAAGGCAAAAATTGGAGATTGTGGCAAAAAGTTATGAGCTCTGATACCATGTTAGAAACCAAGATCAGACATGCAAACCGAAAAACCTTCCACAAAAGAGAAAAACAAATAAAAGTAGAGCTTTGCGTGAAGATGTGCAAATAATATTATTCAGGAATTCATTAATTACATGAGATGATTTTCTTTATAAAAGCAATGTATGCGTAACCCTAATCTTATCTTGAGCAACAAGATAGCTCAACAAGATAAGGATGACAATAATTAACCTAGGAATTAAAATATTACCTAAGTAAACTTATGCAAGTGTAATTAAAAAATTAATTACACAAAAAAAAAACATGCATGAAGTCTAAAGTCACTTACTGCAACACCCTATCCAAGTTTAACATCCTAGATTTTTTTTTCACCTGAGATTTGTCATATTTTTATGTATGCAGAATGCCAAGAGACCGACTTTCATTGTAAACACCTATTGACTTAATAATTAATAATAAAACAACAAATTGTTTATTCATGAATGTAGATTGGTGTAGCCTTCTCATTTCATTCATATTAAGATATGTTATAAACAAATGAAATTTATTTCTAGCCAACTTGATTAATGTAAAAAATATTCGGTTACTCTAGCTTAGATTTCAGTGAGAAGTGATGTTTAAAGGGGTAATTAGTAAGATAGAAATTACTAAGATGGAAATTGCAAAGATGAAAATTAATATTTATTGATAGTGAATGTTTCGGTGTGGATTTGAAACTTCCATAGATCATTTAGATATTACTAAAAATGTCTTCAAAATTGCTTGGCCAAATCTCCAAGTATGATAGAATGCAGAGCATTCCAATAAGTCTTATGAACCACTTTGTACTATCCTAACACTATTTAGTACTATGTCACTTCAAACTTTCTTTGTGGAAGGACTATTGATATGAAACTCTAGATATAACATCTTCACATCTCTAAAAACTTAACTTCAGAAAAAGAATGCGAACCAAAACACTATGTCTACCTTAGAATATACACTGTGAATTCCTTAGACAAAACATTTCATTCTCTATCATTAACCAACGTCTCCAAGCCATTAAAAGAATGGAAATAAGCCAAAAACGCATACAACAAATATCCAAAACGTAAATAACATTATTTATGTTCAATTATACTATCAAAATTAGTCTTCAAAACTATAAATTCATTTCTTATCACCATTGCAAATCAATTGAAGAACTTAATTCCCACAAAGCTAGAAATATATTTGAAGGAGGTATAAATTAGTAAGATAGAAATTTGCAAATTTCCTTATTTCTCTTTTGGCACAAACCTAATCTTTACTAAAATAAAATAGGCCCACAAGGTTGAATATATCATCTTCAAGGATGAGATTGCAATCTGGGCATATGAAAATGTCCTTTTGGGTGTCAAAAAATAGATTTGTGTATGCAACTAGGCTTTTAGGTGTAGAAAAGTAGCTCGTAACTAGATGCACTAACCCTAGACAAAACTCCCTTACAAAGGGACCATGTTCTTAAACAATAGATAGAGAAAATGGGCCTGACTTTGTCCTTAAGTAAAATCATCAAGGGACCAAATTACCATAACTTATGAAGAGTCTACCAAGATCCTATTCTTGTTGTATGCAGTGAAGCTCAAAGAAAGTTTAGTAAATACAATTAGTAGGTTGTCTCGAATTAAGTAGATGACAATCAATAATAAAGATAGTAAATATTTTAGTTTTCAAAAGGTAGGTTGAATGCTAGCCAATTTAGAGCAATAGAATAAATCCAAGAATTGCAAAGAAGATAGGTTTTCCATGTTCTCCAAAAGTCTAATGAGATTAGCGCATAGATACTCAGGTTCAATTAGACACTCTAGTTGGCCAAAGCTTGTTGGAACCCTCACTTGTGCATATTGATTTGTACAAGGATCAAATTTAGATGAACCACCAATTTTTTGGCTACATGTATTTTATTAGTCCTACAAACTTTTCTAAAGTTGGTATCTATGCTCCATTTGAATTTACCACCTACAAAAAATTTAATAGTACAGGTACATAAGTCATTCTTACTCTCATTTTTAGTTTGGCTTGAATACATTGGTTAATGATAGAGAATAAGTGTTTAAGATGAGTGACATCTAGTGCCATTTCTACAAGAAACCCAAAATCCATTATAATCTCATTTTTCAAGGAATAAAACATAATGCAAAAACTAGTGCTCATTGCAATAGAGAAAACATAGGACTGAAGAGATAAGGGTGAGAGAAAACATTGTGGGAGGATTTAACATTACAGAGATGGAGAAAAATGTGGGAGGATAGAACTATCACTCATCTTGACCACTTAATGTCCATCATTGACTAACATAGTCTCCACCATTTCTACAAGAAACCCAAAGTTCATTGCAGAGGAACAAACAAAGAGAAACAACTGGTGCTTATTGTAAGAGAATAAACATAAGATAAAGAGATAAAGGTAAGAGAAACCCCAAATCCATTGCAATCTCATTTTCCGAGGAACATACCACATAGCAATTAAAAAGTAAAAGAAATACAAAAGTGGGATCTAGTATAATTCTATGTTTTTCCCAATAAGTAATTGACAATTACTATATACAATAAAGAAGAAGATATTATGACATAGATAGGGAATCTATGCATGACAACGAAGTGGAATTGCCACCAATAAATTGTTCCCAATTAAAGGAAACTTAAGGGAGAAGACTTAGGTAGTGGGCATCTTTTCATATCAAATTATTTCACTTTTTTTGTCAAATTTAAGAGAAAAGATTCAGAATGCATCTTAAGGTATAGATATTTTAGAGAAGGGGGAGAAGAAGAATTTACAAAAAAAAGAAAAATATTATTAAGAACTAAGAAAAAAATCATGTTTGGGACAATAAATGAATGCAATTATGTTATTTTTATAATAAATATGAATTTGTATCTTCTCTTGAGTACATATGTAGAATATGTATTTCATTTTACTAATAACCTTAGATCGAATATTATAATTATAAAGGCATCATAGTTATTTTCCATCTCAATATTTTATATTGTTGTAATTAAAAAGTAAAAGAAATATAAGAGTGGGATGCAATATTAAATTCTTGTTTTGGCCAATAAGTAATTGACAATTACTATGGACAACGTAGTGTTTAACAATTTCTCATTTCCAAGTAAGCCATTGGTTTTTAGAATGCATGTTTAAATTGGCCATATTTTGTAGTTCAAGGACATCAAAGCAACAAAATGAGAAAATTATGAATGACAAGAAATAAAATTGTTGACATTAGATATGATGAGATGGTGTTAACAGGATTTTTTATTCTGATAACAAAAATGTTGATACTCATTGCATTGCTCATCCTTTTAAAAAAAAATGTCATTTTAATCTTGGTCATGGGTAGTGTATTACTCATGTGCTACTTGTTTGGCATTTGACTATTCTCTAACTAAGAATTACAGTCATCAAAGAAGTAAATGAAGATGTTACTTTGAACATTATATACTTTTAAACAAATAAATTGTGAACATATTCTATTGAAATTTATTTATTGTTGCTACATTTTATGGTTTTTATGCTATTTATCTTGATTTGCATTAGTAATTCTTTCTTGTGGAATATAAATCATTAATTTTTAATTGCAATCAATTGATAGAAAATTAGAAATGGGGTAATGTCAAAGGGAAAAATGTTTTTAAAAAGTCTCAATTATGGTCTAGAAAAGTAAACAAAGCAATGGAGAACAAATATGTAGAGCTATTAGTAAATGGCAATCGGGTCGTTATGCTTCTAAAATCAGAAATCCCAAGTTGAAGAAGCAACAATGGCTTAAAACCTTTGACACAATAAAAGAAGCATCGTATGCTTCTGATAAAGTTTCTATAGTAATTAGAGGAAAAAATACATTTACAAATTTTGTCCACATCATTTCTACACTATGTAGCCTGTTATCCAAGGAACCTATTGTTGAATTATCTCATCTAGAATCTAAATTACAAAAAATCAAAAATCAAAGAACAAATTGCTCAAGCAATCTTCTTGTCATCAATGCAAATAAATGATTCAAGGAATTCAAGACCTATGCTTGACTTCTAATAAGTTTGAACAGTGTGAAAAAGATATGTCATATAGAGGTGTTAGAAAATGTGCATGAGTTCACTATTTTGCAAAAAATTGGAATTCTAAATTGAAGAAATGATAATGATTGGGAAGTTTTGATACAATAGAAGTTGCTTTTTCTTATGATATGGCTACAATATTTATAAAAGGAAATATGGCAATGACAAATTTCATCTATACCAATTCAAAGCTAGAATATTTTCCGCAATTTGAACCAAGTTATTGCAACATACTTTATCTGATAATAGCTCAAGCAATTTAAGAATAGAAAATTTAGGATCAAATTCTATGAGTGATAAAAAAAATTAACACATGTGCATGGTTCATGATATACAATATTTTCCAAATATGATGGACAAAAATTAGTACCCACTTGGACTTGATTTCAATAATTTAAAAGCCCTCATCTCTCAACCAAAAGATAATAGTGTCATCTGTAGTAACAGTATTGACACTACAATTCCTTTGCAAAACTATAGCCTACTTGGTTCTTCTTCAGGTTTTGGTATATATCCTTCAACTACATTTTAATTGTTCAATTTTGAAACCTTGTTGTGTTAGAATACCATTAGAAGAAATTTTGTTACTTCATCTTCATATCCATGGTTCCAACCATCTCTTATCTCTATTGATAACTCTTCTTGTTAATAGCACCAATAGTAATACATTTTCAACCTTAGTGACCGCTCCCTTAGCATCTTGTGTAGGATCATTTTAGCTCTTGCATCAACCTTTTTCCATTCTCAAGATGCTCTAGCACCCCTTTTCAGCAGCTACCCTTGCGCGTCAACTTTTCATCAAACCTTGTGTTTCTCACATTCGTGTTGTTTTGTAGTGTGATGTGTCTAGACATTAGCATGTCGTGCAGACATTTTCTTTTCGTGCTAGCATCCTACGAAGTTTCAATGTTCAAATGACGATTTTCGTCCATGCTTTCCACATGTCACCTCCTTTGGTCATTGGTAACGACTCAAGATGCCTTGTAACCGCCTGGGAAACTTCTTTTCTTTCCTTAAATGCTACCTTTTCACTTCATTTGAAACTCTCTTTTGCTTCTAGCTTCACTCTAGCTTCTTGGCTTTCTCTTTTCCTCTTTACTCTCTTGCTTACACAAATCTCTCACTTGTTATAACAACACTCCCAAGCTCTTACAACTTTCTCTACAACACTCTTTGTAGCTCTCTTGGCTCTCACATAATTCTCTCTTTTGTCCTTGCTCTCCCTCTTTGGCTTCCTTAAGCCTCACAACTTCATCTCCTTCACTTCATGCTTGTGAGCATCCTGGGATTCCATATCCCCTATCTATTGCATTCCTATTTCATGATACGAGTTTTCCTCCTCGAGTGGGGATTGCTTTTATCACCTCTTTTGTGATATGGGTTCTCCACCTCGAGTAGGGATTGCTTTTATCACTTATACTTGGTGGTGCAGGTTCTAATCCTGAAGCAATTTTTGCTTTCACCACATGCTTTTTTCCATTTTGGTTACACTCTATCTTTTGGCTATCCGTGGAGGTGGGAACATCAAAATGGGGGTTTGACTGAGGCAAACCCCTATACAGCCCCAACACTTTCTCCAGATCTTACAGACGCAGCTATTGAAGATATCTACTAGTTGGAGGCTTCATTACTTGGATTGTTGTGAGCATCTTCTTTCCTTTCTTCTCTTTATCTTTATCATTCATACTCTTCTTTGCAGTTTTTCTATATTCTATTATTTTCCTACATTTTGGAAGTTCTCAGCAATTAGAGTAGAAGTAGTCACTTTGTCATGTCTATGATAAATTCACTTTCTAGTTCGTACGAGACACCAATGCACCTCTGGGATGCCAGTGTGTCATGCTGTTGTCTATATTCTGCGCTGACGTCCTCTGGCTGAGAGCTCATCGGTTTGTCCAGAAAATCTTTGTGACTTGCTCTTTCTGATTCTAGAACTTTCACACTGTTCCTGAGGTAGTTTAGGGAAGTTCACCCCATGAGGCTCTTTGAATGAAGAGAACTCGTGAGTAGCGAATCCCCCTTCTCTACAAAAATATTTGCATTTCAATGAATCATCTAATGCAAAATCATACTCTATCATTTTCTATGATATAAATCCTCTTCATGGACACTTTGAACCACTTCTACCATATGAATTTCATTCAATGAATAGCTATTCAAATGCAACACTTCATCAAATTAAACAATTGATTAGAAATAATAATGAACATAGGTTAACCTCATCCACTCAAATTGAATTTTTTTGAGATTATAAGTTCAAATCACTATGAAAAATCTAGAAAAAAATATGTACAAAAAATATAATATCTACAAACTGTAACAAATACAATACATCACCAATAGAAATGTTCAAAATTCAAAATGAAGATGTACTTAGATATTATGTTCAATCTGTCAAATGTTGCATTTCAAAAAATACATTACAACTTTGAAAGAGAAAGAAATGCATATGTATTACACCTTGTCAACAAATAGACATATTTTATCAGCAAACTATATTTGTTACAAATGCATAGAATCATTGAAACAATTTAAATTACCTCAATATGCAACACTAGATTATATTCAAGCAAATAATCCTTTGCAATATGTAGCAATTCTTACACAATTAGAAGAGTGACTAGTTTCACTTAGAATTACATTTGCACAAATATGACAATTAGGATATAAAAAAATCTCAAATAGGGTTGACTAGATCTATTATAAATATATTAGTTAACACAAATATTATACAAAGAGCATTACCATGTTGTACTAATGAAATGCCAACAATTTCTATTGCTCCTAAAAGATGACTGCAATATAAAAATGCATACAAAAAAGGAATGGTATGCACAACTATGATTATATGAAATCTTTGAAACACTTATGCAAGAAAAATTATACAAAATGGAAAATGTTCAAACAAACAAAGATTGGAGACCAATTCTTCAATTGAATAATGCAAATGACACAACCAATGAAAGTAGTACAAGTGAAACTGATGTTGAAAGCGATATACAAATTGATACATGGTTTCACTAAATCTAAATAAATACATGAAATGCAAGACAAGATCATAGAAATTGCACTAGTAGAAGGAAATAATGCTATTGAAATATTTAAAGATAAATATACTAAAAAATGACTTTTCCTACATTGTTCTTTGGCAACCCATGCGATGAAGACATCACCAAAAGATGTTCATACCAAAAAAAAGTAAAATGGGAATTACAACATTCAAATAGAAAAATTTCTTACCATACAACAAATCTATTCTTCAAGACCATTAAAATTATATAATAGAACCAAGTCTTATCCACAATATTGGTAAGACTACATAAAGGTCAACTAAAAGGTAGAAAGCTAGTAGCAAAAGATGTAAAGCATAAACCTAATTTAGAAAATATTCTTAAATTTGGCATTGGCTATGTCTATTTCAAAATAATAAGAATATCTCCAAAATATTTGTATCAATTAAAAAAATCTATTTGTGATGATACGACAACTTGGACCACCTACTTTTTTATTACATTTACAAGTGTTGAACACTATTGGGGACCATTAACAAAAACACTTGAAGAGTTACATCATACATATCAAAAAATAGCAAATCAACAAGAATACAACACTAGAAACAGAGATGAAATTGTCTTAAACACCATAAACTGACCACTTTGAAGGTTTTTTCTAATAATCTAACATTTTCTTGATAGTTTTACTTTTTTGGAGGCTCCTCTAAAATTAGTCAAGTTACTGAGGTTAGCAGAAACTCTAGAAGGGATAAAATGTTTATTGATTGGCGATAACTATATTTAGCAAACATCTAAAATTGATGGCAATTCTATTAAATTACCAACACCATCATGTGCTTAAAAATCTACTCTCTTACTGGAAGGCAAAAATAAAAACAAAAGGAGTGATGGCTTAGCGCAACGGCTTTCAACGGCTACCTGCAACTCCTCCATTGGCTTTATGGAGAACTCGGTCCTCTTCAGTGGCTCAACGGGCACGACGACATTGGCTCAACGGGCACGTCAGCAAAAGGTCGCTGGTGAAGCCAGTAACGCAGCACAAAAGCTTAGAGCGGCCGGTAAATGGTTGTCATAGATTCAAACTTGGCATAAAAGCGTAAATGGTAGTCATAGATTCAAACTTGGCATAAAAGCGTAAATGGTTGTTATAGATTTAAACTTAGCACAAAAGCTTAGAGCGGCCTGTAAATGGTTGTCATAGATTCAAACTTGGCATAAAATCGTAAATGGCCGTTATAGATTCAAACTTAGCAAAAACAAGGTTCAGAGCGACTGTAAATGGCCGTTATAGATTCAAACTTAGTATTAAAGCTTAGAGCGGCCCCTAGATTTGAGAAGGAATGCATTCATTGGGCGCAGCTCCTGAACGGTTGAGATTCGTCAGGTATAGCGCAGGAACTCCTGTTTAACTCTCTGCGGTGAATTTTAACAGCTCGGTGGTCCCGAGCTGTTAAAACCTTAGGGTTTTGAGGGGCGCAGTGGGATCTTGTTTAATAATAATCCCTCTGTGCTTTTGAGGGATCTTTCTCTAGCGATTCTTTCCTCATTCAATAAATTTATTGCTCAGGTAATTTTAAATTTATGGCTGCTGTGCTCCCATTCTAGCTAGCTTAGCTTGCATTATTTATCTTTTAATTCTTGGTTCTGGCGAGGTTTTGTAAATGGTCGTCTTTGCAGGAAATGGAACGGGCGATACAACAGGTAGCGGAGACATTGCGGAGAATACAAATAGAAGAGTTAAAGCTGAGGTTCTTGCCAAAGAAGAAAATGAAGCCTTGGGCGAATTGCCTCCTGTTCGCTGGTATGTGAACTGTGTTTGTAGATGTTTTCTGTTTCCGTATCTTAGAATTTTTATGTGAACAGTGTATGTAGACGCTTTCTGTTTCGATGTCTTGTGCTTCAATTCGCAAAGTTTTGCTCTGTTTTATTGCAAAACCTATACTCTTGTGCTCTGTTTTATGTAGACGCTTTTTCGATGTCTTGTGCCTCTTACCACAAAATCATTTGACCACAACCTTCTGGTATGCTTGTATGCTTGTTGAAAAGTTAAGAGAACATAGGAATGTCTTCCAGGCGGCCATTGAGGAGGGATTCTTCTCTGCTTAAGTTATAGTTAAATATGCAAATAATTTTTCGCCTACTTGGAACACAGAGAGCGTATGTAACTCTGCCCAACCCCTGTAGATATTAACCATTGTGTTTGTCTTAGTTTCTGGACAGTAGGACTAGAGATGTGAACATGTGTTGTAAATATGGGTTTCGATCATTATTAAATTATATTAATGATTGTAATTTGCTAAATACTTCAATTTTGTGAAATGAAAAGAACCATTTGTGTCTACATTGTGAGAATCGAGTAGGTGATAAGATTGAACTCTTACAACGGTTTGATTCCTGTTTATCCAGTGACTGACTAAATTAATCTATATATTATTTGAAAGAAAAAAATATAGCAGATAAAATGCGGATCACTGCCTAACTCATGCAAACTGTAGAGCCCAGGAATCAAGATGTGGTTAAATTTTGCGGTTTTATTTCATTGTGGGTAGTCTATTTGTAGCATTTTATGAGGTAGGGTTTGGGCTTTATCTGTTTTGTGTGTACACACTCTGTCACGACCAGTGAGAACAGATTCTATCAAGAGTCAAGACCATTGAGAGTAGCTCAGAAAGAACTGCCCAGATGAAACTTTTATGGCTCTAGCGCTGGCCAAGCTGCAGGGCATGACAGTAAAGACATTCTCTAGTAAGACACTGTTAAAATCCTTGTTCCTAGTGTTACTGTTCATCTGATCTAATATGGCTAAATCACACTGTTTCGTTAATACTTATGTTAAACCAAAAGTTTGAAGCATGTTATTGTATGCAACTAGAATTGTATGTTGGAATATAGTGATGCAGATTTGAACCTAGGTTACACTTTTCTAACCTCCCTATTGTTAGAATAGATAAATTTCTGAACTAATCTATGCTAGAGTGTATGAAGAATTTATGATGAATTTGTCTCTAACTTTAATGCAAAACCGGTACTCTTGTGCTCCAAATTCGCAAGTTCTGCTCTGTTTTATTGCAAAACCTATACTCTTGTGATCCAATTCGCAGAGTTCTGCTCTATTTTATTTTTCCGTGTTTCTCTTTTCAATGATTAGCCAAGTTAGATTTAGAATAACAAGGGCCAAAGCAGATCAGTTGAGGCATAGGTACTTGTTTCCATGTCCCTATTCATCCAAATCCATGGTATTGTAGTTGAATGCTGGCTCAATACCAGACCTTTAATCCTCGTTGATAAAGTTAAGTTTCTAAATGACAGAGGACAATGACTATTTGAGTACATCCCAGGGCCATCCTGATAGAGATCAGAATAGAAGAGGACATAGTCTGGCATATTAGGAGTAGAGGAATACTCATCAGTGAAAAGTAATTCGAATTTGAAATGTTTTAAGTGAGGAATTTGGCGATTCCACTGACACGAATGAAACCTTCCAACTTTTCCATTGTAGTAGAATTTTCAGTGTAAGCTACGGCTTTGACATTTATAGCATCATGGCAAGCACTTTTTGCCATGTCACTTGCAACCGCTGCTTTTACAGCAGGCACAAGATGCTTAAATGAGATTGAAAACGAAACACATTAGGCTAAATTTCACATATGTGCAGTCATATCCTCCATGAAATCTTATGAGCTTTTACTTTTACAAGATGCTTCTTAGGCTATATTGACTGTGGTTTACTCAAAACACCGGCTTTATGTTCGACATTGGACGTCAATTCAAGGTGCTTCTGGTCTTCATTGAGGTATGCTCTGCTCTACATATGGTTCTTCCTTACATGGAATTGCAAA
>VDFB02160922.1:156244-192949 GCA_007258455.2 Sequoia sempervirens | reverse complement strand
AGAGAGAGGGAGGGAGAGAGGGAGAGGGAGAGAGGGAGTGAGAGGGAGAGGGAGAGGGGGCGTGAGTGGGAGAGAGGGGGAGGAGGAGGCGGAGGGGGAGAGGGAGCGAGAGCGAGAGGGTGAGAGGGAGGAAGTGGGAGAGAGAGAGAGAGTGAGAGAGAGGGGGAGTGTGAGAGGGAGGGAGGGACAGAGGAGAGAGAGAGAGAGGGGGGGGTGGAGAGAGAGGGGAGAGGGAAGGAGGGGTTTTTCAAGTGTGTATGAAGGTTTTCAATAGTGGCTAGTATGTTTTCTTCTGCATTTTTTTAAGGAAACTGTTTCAAGGCCTTGGCTACGATGACACATCATAAGGTTGGAGATAAAATATTGAAACCTTGGATGCCTTCCAAATCTTTGGTCTTGGAATCTCATTAGATGTAATGCATATTCATGCATGTGTACTTCCCTAATTCATGCTTACATTTGTAGTGCATTGTCATCTAGAAAGACTGTGGGAAATGCCATGTCAAAGAGGCCTTCAATTTTTAGTGTTTGTTTAATGATTTCTAGCTCACGATGTCTCCCTGGTAGGCTTACCATAAATGACAATGTGTATGTTGATGCATCTTGAGCCTCTTGATCATTAGCATCAGATTCGTTGTTTGGTACCACTATTTCTTTGGCCATCATTTCTATTTTGCATTATAATTCTTAGCCTTTGTCGTGCCCCCAAAATTATGACACTAGAATATGAAGAATTAAAATACAAATAACTAAACATAAAAAAATATATAAAAATCATTGCAATTTAAATATTATTATAATTATAATCATTAGAATATTATTATTATTATTACAATCATCCTATGTTAAATAAATATATACTATAAAATTGATATAAAAAATAAACAAGCATTATATTATATTAATATAGTATAATATACACATAAATATAGAATGATATAAGTAATAAATTACAACATTTATAAAGAAAAAAAGGCAGATAAGACGAAAAGCAGATAAGATGAAAAGGTTAAAGGAAAAAGGCAACACTTATATCATGTTTTAAAGTAGCAAATAAATGATTATTATCTAGAGATCAATATAATAATCGATAAAGATTTGGATAAGACAAGGGAATGATAATGTAAACATTAGTTATTATTTACAACAAGCTTTCATCTTAAAGGAGGTGATTAAATAAACAACAAATGAATCATGAATACATTAAGGTGATAGTTAATAAGATAGTGATAGTATTAATCCAACAACCATAGTTGAGGAATGGTTTATGAAAAGTAACGGCTAAAAAGGAGGTGTCTCTTTGGCGAGCAATATAAGGAAGGGGCTTTGCTTTGACTGCAGAAATATATGGAATCCAACGCACCAATGCAGTAAAAAAAAACTTGCAATGAAAGATTAGTGTCGCAAATGCGAGGAAGTTCGAGAACCAGGACACAAATGCGGACGAAAAGGAAGACAAGCCTTCAACATGGAAGCCAACTCTAGTCAAGTCTTAGGGGACATTACAAGTGGAATTAAAGCATAATCCTGCCATCTTGTGGAAGAAAGTTAAAACAAGAAGGATCTATTGAAGATTATATATCTAAATTTCAAAGGCTATCAGTAATGGAACACCGCCCAAGCAAAAAGAAAAGGGGCACTTTCATGGAAGCAAGAATGCAAGGAACCACACCACAACGGAGAGGAACTAAGGAGGAATGACTTTTCCATGATTGAGGAAATGTACAAAAACCAAGGCACCAATGTTGTCAAAAGACCTTACAAGGATTTTACAAAGGGAGATAGCAGCAAAGGCCTCTTCTAGATACGCCACCCAGGATGGGACAAGATGATCCCACATGGGTCAAGGGGGTACTGTCATTGTCTTAACAGGTATTGCCTTTGGGTCTAGAGGAGTTGAGCCAATAGGACAATGAAGACCTCTTCTAGATATGTCACCCAGGAGGGCACAAGATGAGCCCACTTGGGCCAAGGGGGTGCTTGCCTTTGGGGTATCTGAGGGTACTGCCTTTAGGTCTAGAGGAGTTGAGACACCAAGTGTTCTATAATGGCAGACATTGCGACCGATAAAGGAAGACATTACGTCTAATAATGGCAGTCATTGTGATTGATAATGGTGGTCATTGTGATCGATAATGGCGATCATTATGATCGATAATGGTGGACATTGCATCCAATAATGGCAATCATTGTGAGTAATAATGGCAGACATTGTGTCTGATAATGGTAGTCATTACGACCAATAATGGCAGACATTGCGTTTAATAATGGCGGTCATTGTGACTGATAATGGCAAACATTGCATATGATAATGGCAGTCATTACGATTGATAATGGCAGTCATTGCGACCTATAATGGAGGACATTATGTCCTATAATGGGGGTCATTGAGACCTATAAGGGAAGTATTGTGTCCTATAGTGGAAGACATAGTATTCTATAATGGGAGAACCAATGCATTCTATAATAGGGGAGGGGACTAAGTAGACCCAAGAGGCTAAATCCTAAGAGGAAGGGAAAGAGTGGCATGATGGATCCTAGGCTCCCCATCAACTCATGCTTCTCATACTCTCTTATGGTTGAACCCTCCAAGGATAGGAGATGCATTAGGGACATGTGTGTCTCAAGATTATTCCTTTACTAGCTACTTTTTTTCATGTTCTTGTGTGCTTACCCCTTTAAAACTGTCATATGTATGTTTTTAAGCTACTTGTGACTAGCTTGAATGGCCTAAGCTGAGTAGATTTAAAATTCATTTTCATAAATTCAAGAGCATATGCCTAAAACCTCCTCTATTAACATGGACAAATGTAAAAATAGAAAAATAATGCGTTATTTTGAAGCTATTCTTATAGGGGTAATGCTCCATGCTTTGAGAGCATGACAAGGAATAGCCTAGTGTTTCTACTAGCACTTAGAATAAACCCATGCATCTAGTCTAGAGAAAGTCATAGCTCTTCTCATATAGAGCCATTCATGTCATTCACTTGGCAGTAGTCAAGATCTGTGCTACAAGGTGACATACAATTCATGTGTTTGGAGTTGGTCATTTTTCCCAGGTATAAGTAGGAGGATGAAAAGAAATGAGTGTAGAAGGCACCTAATATCAAGGATCCACTGTTTAGCTAGGATACATGTTGATGATAACAATTAATCATAATAGCATTTCATATACATGTTAAAATTGTCAAACATATTATTTCAAGCTACTTGTGACTGGCTTTAATGGACTAAGCTCTGAGTAGATTTAAAATTATTTTTCATAAATTCAAGAGAATATGCCCAAAACCTCCTCTATTAACATGGCCTTCTAGTTCTTAGTTATTAGTGGGGAGATAAAAAATACAACTGTGACATTTCCTTCTTACAATATAAGTTGTAGTTGCTTATTTGTGGCTTTCTTCAAAGCTAAAAATTTATGCAAACGACCAATGAGTTTCACTAAAAGGCCACTAAGCATATTCTCCATTACATTCAAGGTACTCACAATTATGGGATTCACTATGTAGTAGGCATTGATATTGACTTGGTTAGGTATATAAACAGTTATTGGGTAGGTGATTCTTAGTATTGCAAGTTCACTTCCAATTACAACTTCTCACTTGGATCTAGTCCCATATATTGGTTTAGAAAGATGTGAAATGCTATTCCTCTTCTTCCATAAAGGCCAAGTTTCATGGGTTTTGGGGAGTTCCATGCTTGTTTGAAGAATCTAACATATGGGGAGCAAACCAATGGTTCTTTTTTCTTTGGAGATGTTCCATTTCATTGTTAGTCAAAACCCTAGATTTGGTCCTTCATGTGGATTGTTTTAAATATTCTTTCGTGAAGAAAGTAAGCAGATCATTGTTGTGTAGATTTTGGGGAAAAATTAGTGTTTAATGATATTCATAGTTGGATGGAGATAGTTCGAAGCAAGGTTGTGGGTCCATCACTGGCTTTTCCTTCTAAGGGTTTCTTCCAAGAGCAATGTCAGTCAAAATATGATTATGATTTTGCATGGTCCAATGGTCCATGGTTTTTTAGAGATGTTATAGTGTATATGAGGTGTGCCCATGAAGTCCCTTATTCAACCCAAATTAAGCAATTATTGCTATGGTTCCCCTTTGGATTCATTTCTATAGACTTACTTTGGGTCTTAAAACTTTTGTTTTTGTCATATTACTTGCCAAGCAGTTTGGTGTCTTTGTAAAATTTGACTATGAGGATGAAAGCTTCTAGAACAGTTTTGTGTGGGTTTGCATTATTACAGATTCTTCTAAACAAGTGTTTCACACTTTTTGTATCCTATCAGTTCAAGGATTGTGGACATAGAATGTGAACTATGAAGGTTTACATTTCAAATGTTTCAGATGCAATCAACTTGGTCATAGGATCTCTAATTGTAACTCTTCACATTCATTGAGTTTTCATTTGGTTTGGCTCCAATATTTGATCAAGAAGGCAGGCAATCTAGATACAATTTTTTTAAGGAGGAATCATAATTGTTTCATGACAACAAAGGAAAAAAAAATTCAGTAGGAATTCAGATATTCTGAAGGCTATGAAAGTGGTTGAAATGGCTTCACCTTGTGATATTGATTCTCTTATTAGTGATGACAATGGTATGGACTCTAAATGTTCGAAGGAGGGTGAGGTAGACCCTTCATTGTGTAGAGAATTTCTTACCATCTCACAAACGATATCTCCAAAAACAAAGGCGAATTGTGGGCCCAAAGGAAATCATGGGCATAAGTTTGGAAATTAAAAACTACAAGGTATTACCAATGGTAACCAATCTTCTATTGGTAGGCATTTTCCTCTTGAGGGCTCTAAGTTTTTGTTTGTGAATGATAGTCTAGAGGTAGCTAAGGAGATAACTAAGAAAAATATGAATTGTGAAGCTAAGAACCTTGAGATTCAAACTCTCTCTTCGACTTAGGAGTTGGGTGATCACTTGGGTTGTCTTTCTCTACCGATTCAAGAGGCACTCTTTGTTGAAAATTGAGGTGTTTTCTTAGCTTAATACTTTGTAAAACTTTAATATTGTTGATCTAAATAAGCTTTTCCTTTGTTACATATTCTTTGTGGGTGATTATCTTGATTAATCCATTTTACTGTTTGTAGAATATAGACAGAAGTTGATAGAAGAAGTAGACAAGATATCAGAAAGATTACACAAGCATGTACCGTGGAGAAACCAATTCGGGAAAAAACTTGACCAAGAATTAATCTATTATTCAATCTCTGAAGTAGATTACAATAGCTCCAATTCTTGCTTGAGAATGCTTCTTTTGCCTTCACCAAAACTTCTTCACAACCTGCAATAAAACTGATACCAACTCTCTTCAACTTGCTTGAGATAAATAGGATTTGATTAACTTTGTAAACTCCAACATGAGTTACAATTACAATACTCAAGCCCTATCCCTAAAAGGTACGCCTATCTCTTGCAAATAGAGTTATGTCATGAAGAACAATGTCAAATCCTCATCTTCATGCATTTGGGCATCCCAAACTGAAGTAGCAACTCAACCTTTGTTCTGTAAATATCTTCAAGGCTTCATCCTCAAAGTAGGCGCCCAAAAGAGGTCCCACTTAACTGATCCTTCTGAAATATCTCAACATGCAAAGGAGTTAATTCCAAGAAGCCAACTTGGGCGCCCAAGTTGGGTCCAAGTCATTTCTTGTTAATTGAAACATTTCTCAACACCATTCATGCAAGAATGGTCATCCCCTATTAACTGAAGGTAGTCCCTATTATCTGTCATGCAGCTCAAGTCATTAGCCATGCATTCCAAGTTAACTGAAGTTAACTAGCATTCAACTAAAACTAACTGAAGATAACTAAACCATAACTGAACTGAACTGAATTGAACTGATTCTGAACTGAACTAAACTGAACTAAACTGATCTGAATTGAATTGATTTGAACTGAACTAAACTGAACTTCATGCATGCAAACATCAAACCCTAACTCCTAGGATCTTTACATGCATTTAGAAGTGTTATCTCTTACTCTGAAAAGTTAACCGAACTTAAGGTGAGTGTCACCTGCCATGTGGATGCCCCATGTGCCCCTATTATTTAGGAACTCATAATGGATTCCCTCACATGCTCCTAACATTTAGAATTAATTACAAATGTCAATTAACATGATTAATTCATCAAATATTACTCTATTCCTAATCCTAGTGTTAATGAACACATTCCAAGTACTTAGGAGATACATGAAATAAATAATGTTTAGGATTGCAATTAAATGGCATACTATTTCCAACACTTTCAAACCCTTCTCAGAAGAAGTGCATATGTAGGAAATTAGAAGCAGAAAGATTGTGGCTAGAAGCTAGGGATACAATTGCTGACGACTCTCTATTGACTATGGAGGCCCTTCTTTCCCATAAGGGGAGGAGGTTGACTGCAAAGCATGCTTAATTTTGTATTCCCTTTCCTTTGGGGTTTAATATTTTGTTAGTTTGAGAGTAACTCATGGTTGGAGGTTTCTAGGTCTCTAGTTGCTTTAAGTCCCTTAGTTCTTTTAGGTAGGTTTAGTTATACTAGTTGGATAATCTGCATCTTAGTTGTTTTAATTGTATCTAAGAGTTTTTTTTTTTTGACAGAGGACCCTAATAGATTCCCTCACTTATCTAAAAAAAAGAAAGATTAGTTTCTTTTCACTTTTAGTTTCATTAAGTAATTCTTCTATTTTGAACACAAAAATATGTAATCCAATATTTTATGGCACCACTTCTGGATCCATCATAGAAATTCTTGAAGTCATTGCTTTCAAGAGATAAAACTAACATCCCCATAAATGAACATCTTAACAATGACAAGGAAAGAGGTAGGCTAAGAATTGCTTCGGGGGAAGGGAAATATCTAAAATAGTAAGGAAAGGTAAAGGTACAATAGTTTAATTATGACAAGGCTGATCTAGGTTAAGACTAAGTTTGTGATAAGTGGCTTCCAAGATTAACTAAGTTTCCAATCATCACCCCTATTAATATTTTTTGTCTCTTCTCAATTTCTTCAGTAACTGAATCCTTTTGTCCATCCAATAACTTTGCAGGGATAGAAATCTGATATTTTCAGTTCCAGCATAAATTGTTGTTTGTAATTTCTCTACTTTAATTCTCACTTCCAAATGATTTTTGGCTGTGAAACACATTTGAGATCAACAATTAGATGAACATTAAATTTAAAAAATATAATTTTCACAGCAAAAAATCATTTCAAGATGTAGAGACTAGTACCTAGTCACATAGAAATGCCCAAAGAGACTATTAAGAGCAAACTTTACATTTTATTTTTGAATCAGCATAATTGCTAGCACAAAGGTCAACCAGTTTGGTCATTACAATGACAATTGTTTTTTTAAATTAAAATATTGCAGATTATATATAGTTGTATAAGATATGTTTACATAGGGTTCATACAAAGGCAGGATAATTAATAAACATGAACAAGTTCAAGATAGAAAGATAATCAATTATTATAAAGTGGAAGTAATGGCATTTACGATCAATAATTAGATGTTTAAATTTAAAAATTATAATTCGTAAATTTTTTGTCACTTAAACAACAATGATGTGGGAATTCATGGATGAACATATGTCTACAAAACCTTTTAAAGTATTTATAATAGAGATTTGGGGCATCTAGTGTTGATTGGGCACACAATAGTTCCTGTGCATTGTTTCAAATGCAAAATTTTGATATTACATTTACGAAGGAGAATATATACAGGTAAAAGAATATATACATTGTTTCAGGGAAAATAAGGAATGTAGGCCTAGTTGTTGCTATAATTGCATAGCTCATTGATTTTACAAATCAAGAAATTGCTCTCTATAGTGAAATCTATATTCTCAACCTTAATGATTGTTGCTTTCAAGTGTTCTTCATTATTGTATGCCTCATTTTTGCATGACAATGTGAAATGGAATTGTGTAAGGAGGACACTTCTTATTACATATTCAGTACTTCTTTCTACCATAGGATTGAATTGCACGGTATATAGTTCTTGTGCAGACATACCCATGACTTTTGTTGCTACCTCATCAAATGCAACTACCTGTATTATATCTGTATGATCCTCCACTTTGACTTGAAGTATGTACCTATAATTGCAATATGCAAATGTGGCCACACACTTTGAGCAATACCATTTTTCATCTTCATTTTGAATAACTCTTTTCTTACATTTTTTTCCATTTGACTGAAGAGGACAAGTTGGATAATAGAAAGAGTTAGATTTGATGAATTGTATTGTTTCCTTTACAATCAATTGGAGGGGTTGTATTATTTGTGCAGATTGTTCTCGAATGTTGTTAATTGCTATTCTTGTAATGAGAACAAGCATATCAACAAGCTTTGTGGAGGGCGATACAATATTAGTCCTATTATGTACAAACCAAGTTTTCAATTGTTTGGTTTCTTCTATTGTAGGGTCTATAGAAAGGTGTGTAGTGACTAATGTGCTTATCACCTTTCCATTATAATCACAAAAACGTACATTTCTAATAGCAAGAACAATTGATTGTTCTAAGTGGTAAATCTTTTGAAGTTGTGCACCCTCTTTCTAAGTTTTTGGTCCCCATAAAGTTACATCTATATTTGATGCAAACATATCTAATATCTTGATGCTCTACCTCAAAACCTCTGTCCCATCCCTCCTCCTTATTGTAGAGCTTGGATCTACACAAACAACAATAGTAATAACATCAACAAGTGAATTATTACTCTTACTCACAATTTCATTGATAGGTGTGAAAGAGAATTAATAGTTTGGAATGGAGAGGTCGTCTTCACAGAGAGACACCTTTGATTCAACCATTTTAAGGAGAATTTCATTCTACTATTTAGCTTGTTGTAAACTGTATTAGCAGTTTTAATGGTCCCACCAGATAATGTATATATAGCTCCAATATTAATAGTTGCATAATGAATATCTACAACTTCATTGAAGCAAGTCACACATGTTTCAATGTGCTCACTATCTATAATATTAAAGCTAAAAACTTGTCCACTTCCCTTTTGTGTGTTGTACCTATGAATTTCTTTCTTCATAGTTACACAACCTTTGATAGTCCACCTTGTTTGAAATGGGTTCGAAATTTTGATAGGAGTGATGCTAACAAATACATCCTACCTATATTGAGATGGATTTACACCAAACAATATTCTTTTAGAATTTGGGTTTGTGGATGATGTAGGTGAACTAGATGAAGTCGTAGCATCTTCTTGTGGATGTTCCTCTTGTTCTAGAAATAGGAAAACAGGCTCACCAATGATGTTATAGTCTGTGCATGCATGCTCTAGTTGTGAAAGTACAATCCACCTATATAATTGTAAGTAAAAAATTATTAGTATTGTATTGTAGAATTTGGAAAGTTAATAATAAGTTATAGAAAAAGTGTTGAAGCTACGTACTGACCTTAAACTACAAATGATAAGAAAATAATATTAAGTTAGTTGTATTATAGATCCCTCATGAATTGGCTTAGATGTTATATAGTGATTGTACTTTTGTGGAAATGGTGCTCTTTGTTTATGCACTCCATTAGAAAGATCTATTCTATATCGATTCTTTCTCTCAATCCCACAACCAAAGTTTGTGGTAGCTAATACTTGGAGATGAGGATCGAAGTGTAGATTGCCATCATTCATAATCTTGATTGCATTTGTAGTCAATAATGAAGACATAGTTCAAGGTGCTTTAGTACTCCTATAAAACTACATTGGATGAGAAGTATATTGTGGTTAATTAGCAATATGAAATAAATATAAATGCAAATTTAAAGCATAATTCCTAATCTTTGGGGGAAGTGCAATAGAAAGTGCATGTGAAATTTGGTCCTTTTGAATTGTTTTCATTTTATAATTGGAGATGAAAACAAAATAGTTGTACTTTGTTTATCAGGTTGTTTTCAAATGCAAACAAATGAGTGAATTTTAGAGAGAAAGAAGGGATGGGAGAGGAATTATAGTATCTCCAAATTGACAAGACTACCAAGCTCTTTTGGAATAGAACCAAACAAAAGATTTCTTGAAAGATACCTAAAAATAAGTGCAATAAAATTTTTGTTACATGACCATCATAATCTTGTAAAAATTCCATTGAAGTTGGCATGACTCTTATATTGCTGCTATTATGCTATTTTGACTAATTGTTCTAAATTGAAAAGCTTCACACCATACATGTGACTATATAAACATGAATAGTATTCAACATTCATCCTATGACACAAAGCGCAACAAATAAACTCTTGCAAAGAGAACTTACAGATATTTCGATGAAGTCAAGGAACCCAATTGTGGAGGTAATGGGCCAGTTAAAAATTTGTCACTCATATTACTATCAAAAACACCAGTATAATATCTAAAACTCTTTCAAGTACAGTAAGTGTTGTAATTATTATCCTAGAAACAAAATGAAAAAAAAAACTTAGCATTTAGAGTTATCCAAAGCTTCACACCATGCATGGGACTATATAAACATGAATAGCAATAAACATGCATCCTACGACACAGAAAATGACAAATAAACTCTTGCAAAGCAAAGTTATAGATATTTAAATGAAGTCAAGGAACCCAATTGTGGACGTAATGGGCCAGTTAAAAAGTTGTCAATTAGATTATTGTCAAAAACACTAGTACAATATCTAAATTTTTTTCAAGTATAGTAAGTGTTGCAATTATTATCCTGGAAACAAAAAGACAAAAAACCTTAGCATTTAGAGTTATACATTCAAACAACAACATAATATATTCCATCTCAACAAATGCCAAAAAATTCCAATGAAAGAATTCAACTTTGAACATACACATATTTTTTATCACCATCATTTATCATTTTATGTATTCAAACTAATATATAAAATGGGTCACTAAATGCAAAGATTTGAGCAGATATATAATCAAGATTCCATAGAATCACAGGTCATAAGAACACTTTCAAATTTAGATAGAAAGTTAAACCTAAATACTGCAAATTGTAAGGACTTTTGATATATGTAAGTTTGGATGAAAACATTCAATTAATTAAACCAAAAATGTTACATTTTTGTAAAGAAGAATAATAAAAGGATTGAAAAATTTATGACAGAGTGGATAACAGTTATCAAAATAGGTAGATAACAGAGTGCCCAATTGCAATTCATATGTGGTCAACAAGTTAAAACCTTCTTTTATCTCTAGTTGGTGGAATACACACCTTTTCCTATGGAAAAATGTGACATAGATATTTATCTTTAGTTATTTATTTTTGTTAACATGTTTTTCATTTTATCTCCCCTGTATTTCTCTATGACTAAGATGCATGTTAATGAGTCAAAAGCTAGTCCAAGGAAATGTTTTCTTGATTTAATCTCAATAGAAGGGGGCATTTTCCATGTTTGCTAAAATAATTGACTAAAATTAAGTGGGATTTTCTGCTCCCTTCCAAAAACAAAATTACAAAGAATACTCTTTCAACTACTCATCACATTGACACCAAGAACTCCCAAAAGTTCTAATAACAGTTGTACATATGAGAAAGTGAGCATTGATTGAAGCAAGTATAAATCATTCAACACTGAGTTCATCATGTAAGAGAAATGTAGGGGAGGAATTAAAATGATTTTTGATAAAATTCCTTTGAAGGTATGTGCTAGTGGTGAAAGAAGGCATTTCCATCCTTCACAAGCAACCTTATGTTTCCCGTGATAATAGTGAGAATTTTCAGTAGAATCAACATTAGTAACCCTTGTGGCAGTCTACTTGTTACTCTTTATTCGTTTGGATGGACTCTTCTTTAATTGTAGGGTGTTTCTTCAACTCTAACTCTAATTCCATTTTTAATGAGAACATAGAGTCCAAACTAGTAGTTAAAATTCACATAGACAACCTCCCTAGACATTTTGCATGTAGTAGAATCAAGATTCCTTCTAGGAACATAACCATGAAAATATTCCAGGTTGACATAAGAAAGGTATGGCACTATATAAACCCATTGCAAAGGGTTGCAAGAATCAAATAAGGTTTTGGCATAAGATTGAATTTATAATGCATGGAAGATGCTTTGCAACTTGGTGTTGCACTCTGTAATTGTTGTGCATGGAAGATGCTTTACAACTTGGTACTGCACTATACAGTTGCTATCCATGTCTCCATATAGAGTGTATGATAGATAGGGTTGGTTTTACAGTTGCTTGATAGAAATAAGCTTTGTCTATGAAAATGAAAGATACACCATGATTAACCTCAGGCCAAGAGTGAATCAAATTGTTGAAGGTGAATTCCATAAGTAAAATTTACCATACAAGAAAAATCTTATTAAAGCTATGAGGAGAAATCTTCTCCACTTACGATAAACTTGTTAATAGGCAATCCTCATTTGCTACCAAATAAACACATAATGCTTGTCCTAAACAAATTCACCAAACTCTCTGAAAATGGCTATTCAACTTGCAAGCATAAGATGTCAACATCATGCATCAATTGTGGAGATTTTAATACCCTTCAAGGCTATGCAATTCATAGACTATCTCAAATTTCAAACACAAAACCCTGTACAACGACTATGCAGTATGCACTAACATCTGCATACACCATCAAAAGCTATTTATGCTCAAATCCTTTGACTAAACAAATAAAAATCTTAATATATTAAGATGTGAGATTTTCACAAGCAAACAGGATATCATGCGTCTAAAATGTCTGATTTTAGTGGTTCATGTCTCCCTCAAGACCCTTCTTCAAAAAAATAAAAAATGTGAAGATCTTAAAATCGTACAAGGTAATGAAACTCACAACCCATCTGAACAGTTTTTAGCACATACCAAACCCAACTCACTACCATGAATTTCCACCTCACATAGGATAAAACACTGCCTGGTAGTTGAGTGTAAGACTGTCAAATAGGAAAAGGGTAATATAAGAAAATGTTCTTCATCTACGTAGCTTGTCTGGACTTTGTTCAAGCTTTTATAAATGGAGACTAGAACCCAACATAATCAAAGAATAGCTACCTAACATAAGCACGTTCTTGCACCTTATCTAAAAAGAATTGTATATTTTCCAACTCACTTTAGAAAATAGGGTTGTTTTGGCTACTCATGATGCTCTTTGCTTGAACCACAAGGAATACGATTGGCATCTGCTTTTGAACAGCCAATATCTTCCAATTAATGGGTGAAGCTTATCCACATCACACAATTTAGTTGAAACTTTATGGAATAATTTTGATCTCCTGTAATCTTTCTAGTAGAAGAAAGAAACAAGAAGAAATACAAAACTACCTTCTATCTTTTAGCATGGTTCTTTGGAACAAGAGAAACATAAACACTCATACGACAGTGATATGAGAAGGGTTCAAGGTCGCTTGTTATTAATAAAGTGAAATCACCTACACAATGATCGTGCGTCCACCATATATGCTAGATGCTAAGTTTTCTATCAATTCCTTAATCTTCTATTTTTGTTCTAGGGTTTGATGCAGTGTTCTGAACAATAAAATCTTGACTAAGAAGAGATTAATGGGCACTTGAATAACTTGATATGTGAGGGAAATTCTCAAGCTAAGCTTGCTCTCCCTCTGTATGAATAGTTTTCCTATAGGTAATGACAAAGGAAATAATTCAATGAAATTTAATGGGAACAGGGGATTATCAGAGATGATGATTGAAAAAAATTAGTCAAATAATAAACCTCATGATAAATTACAGTAATATTTTACTTCAAGATTCTGCACAAATTGTGTCATGGTGTCAACAATGCCAATGAGAAAAAAGGAGTGAAGTATGCAAAACCCATTTCTTTCAGTTGCTGCTTCAATCCATTCATAGTAAATGAGAGCTACGAGAGCTTTAAAAGGCACAATAGCGGTGAAGTGTAATTTTTTTGCATGGATATCGAAAGAGCACAATGGTGGTGCTGTTAAGATAAGGATAAGGCATGTGAAGTGTAGTTTTGGACTAAGGAATGGGTGGTGGATATTTTCTAGCTATTTTTCTCAACCGTGAGACAATTTAAGATAGGCGTGAGACAATTCCGGTGCCAATTTCAGTCAGGGGTGAAACAATTCCAGTGCTGTGAAACAATTTTAGTCAGGCATGAGACATTTCCGGTGGACTTTGATGTATTGTTCTTAACAATAAAATATTGATTGAGAAGAGATTAATGGGCACCTGAATAACCTGATATGTGAGGACAATTCTCAAGCTAAGATAGGCGTGAGACAATTCCGGTGCCAATTTCAGTCAGGGGTGAAACAATTCCAGTGCTGTGAAACAATTTTAGTCAGGCATGAGACATTTCCGGTGGACTTTGATGTATTGTTCTTAACAATAAAATATTGATTGAGAAGAGATTAATGGGCACCTGAATAACCTGATATGTGAGGACAATTCTCAAGCTAAGCTTGCTCTCCCCCTATATCAATAGTTTTCCTGCAAGTAACGACAAAGGGAAATAATTCAATGAAAGTTAGTGGGCACAGGGGATTATCAGAGATGATGATTGAAAAAAATTAATCAAATAATAAACCTCATGATAAATTAGAGTAACATTTTACCTCAAGTCTCCACCTTTAGTATGCATGAAGCTTTTTAATTATCGCTTAGTTGTGCCTTTGGTCGAACTCTTGTTGTTACACTGACAGAAGGAAAGTCTATAGTTTTAACAATATACTTGCAACCTTTATGTCTGATGGGTGTGCATGTTATGTTCCAGCTCTCCCCTTTGGCTTGGGCAGATAGGAAGCTGGGAAAATTTGCGGTACTTTCCTTTACCCCTGTTATTCGTATTTGCTTGAATGGATCTGAGGATCCATGTTCTAAATGTTTAAGAGTTATTCCGCCTATTTCATTTGCTAAATGTTTAAGAGTTATTCCACCTATTTCCTTGTGAGAAGCCTATTTTATTTGCTAAATGTTTAAGAGTTATTCTGCCTATTTCCTTGTGAGTAAATAAGAATCTTCTCTTCGCAAACTACAAATAAATATATACAACTTATTTCAGACTTTTATCTTCTTTTTATATATAACAAATATATGCATACGATATATATATACATATGAAAAGCTATTTCTATAAATGATTGTTGAGTTGGGCTTCTAAGTAGGACCTTGAGTTCACCTTGCTTAGTTGTGACACTTGATCGCATGAACCTCCTAACAATGCTTAGCGCATGATGTGTAAGCAAGTCGATAGTTGTTGCCACATATCTATGAGTCTTCGGATAAGCTCTGTTAGTGCAAGTTTTTATCCTAGTTCTAGTCCTCATGGATGTTAGGACACATTAACCATATTAGTAGTGTACTCGTGAAGACCCTATAAGGGTAGGTATCATGAATGATGTCTTGAAATCTTTCGAAGATGTTCCTTGATATAGTATTTGAACACATCCTAAGAGATCTTACTAAATTATTGTAATGTGATATTTCCTTTAAAGTAGAAAGCATATTATAAACCACATGAAAATTATTTGATGAAAATTATAGAAAATTAAAGCCAAGAGTTTGGTATCCCAGGCTGCATTTAAGTAGAACTAATGCCTAAAAGGAAAACTTATGTTACATTAAAATTTGCACAGTGCCTTTTAAAGGAATTTGTTTTGTAACAAGAAATGAGCATGTGAATGTATGATAACATAAGAGGGAAATGAATGCATGTAGGCATCCTAAGGTTATCAAACACATGAAAAGAAAATAGTTAGATAAAAGAGCGTATGCATGTCATACTAAATGTGCATTGAAAATTCTTTGAGTTGTTCCAACTTTTGTAAGGTGCATACTAATATATTGAAGGTAAACCTAAATGATAAGAGCTACATGTGTTCCATGATTATAGTACATTAGAATATTAAAAATTGTTGTACTAGCTTGAAGTGCATGGTACCTCACTCTTGTAAGAATGTTTTTTTGCATGAAGGAATGAAAAATAATAAAATTTATGTCAACCTAGCAAGTCATTAAGGATGGTGATGTATGTCCCTAGATTGCATTCTTCATAATATTTGTGTAAACCTATATGGTTAACTCCTTGTAGCATATTGAGGAAGTTGTATGGATCCAATGTATTTTATATATTTTGCATATGTGGCTATAATTGGTTCGCTTATCCTCTTTAAAGAGATATTGTGTGGTAGAATGGATCCTACCTCATGTGTGACCTTCTAATGCGAACTGTGATGATTAGATGGCCCTACCTTGCAAAGCAAGGGTAACTAAGTTATAACGTAAAATGAAGATCATTAATGACTTTGATATGTTGACCTACATAAGCATCTAGATGTCATTGTATCAAGATTGTGATAATGACTTGAGATGTAGATTGTACATAGACCCTTAAGTGGGTAGCTCTTGCATGACTAAATGAAATGTCATCTCTTGCATAAGATAATGTGTTTTTGTTTGAAAATCTTAGTACCATTATATGACTTGTCTTTTGAAGATGTAATCAAGTGATCAAATGCTATAAGTCTTGGAATTCCATCTTTGATTATTGTACTTTGCACTACTTGATGTAAAATTTGAGTTGACTAAGTGGAAATGTTAGCCTAGTCAAACTATGAAAATTGATCAACTTGACATTTGGAAATGAATATGAATTATTGCTTGGACATTATGTGCTATGATAGAAAATAGCTTGTGGATTTATGTTCTTTAATTTATTGTTCATAATGTCATAATTGATTTATTGGTGTGAATCTAACTCTTGCATATAATGTGAATTCCTCTTCCATATGTCTTCTTGCATTACATTCAAATGAAAATATTTGAGTATGGAAAAATGCATGGAAGCATTGCATGAATGTGATTGGGTATGTTCTCTAGCGCTTCTTGGATGAAAGTTGTCATGTAGCTATTTACTCCCTTTGTGTGATTAGTGGTGGACACTTAGTTATGTGAAGTGTTTCAAATTAATGATTTATTTGATTTCATTGATGAATTTATATTTCTTGTGTTGTAAGGACCAACATTTGTACTTGGGTTTTTCTTATGATCGGACTAGTCACCAACTCTTTGATGGTTGATTTTGTGACCCTCGGTCGTACTTGATTTATTGTTGGAATTGTCGATATTTTTTGACTTAGTGTTGAATTTGATGATTCTTCTCTTTTGAGTTTATTTTCAAATCTCTTGGTGACTAATCCAAATGTTTGACATTGTTTGTCCTATATTGTGTTGTAACCTATCAAGTTCACCATGAACAAAGATAGAATGTCAAAGGAGTAAATTGTGGAGAATGTACTGATCTTGAATCAAAATCATGATTGAATTTTTCTTACAACCTTGTCTTGAGTGGCATGTATGTTGTTACGTATGATAAATGAAGTAACATGCATTGTATGATATGCATTGAGAAGACTTAAATTTCTCTATATGATTGGAGTTAATGTATCCTTTTCATTTATGCAATATGAGCTAAAAATTTCCTTCTTGTATATGCTTGAAATGCTTGAATATGAATAAGGTTTTTACTCTCTGGAAGGTGCCGAATGTGGAGCAACAGAGAAGGGATTCCTCTTTTTAGGAAGATCCCAATATTCTCAAGTGTTTTGGCCAAAGCCCAAACCATTGAAAAAGATGGTTAGCCTAACAAACTTTGTTGATATAATTCTCTGCCACATTCTGTAAATAAGACATTGCTATATCGTAGATGTATATATGCATGTAGATGTTACAGGCATGTAGCTATTATAGGCATGCACTTTTAAGCAATTGCCAAGGAGTATTCTATAAATCAAAATTGTTCAAGCTCACAATCCCCAAATGTGTGCAGTGAAGGATATTAAAATAGTCTTTGTGTGTATTCTATGGGAATGAAGCAAACTTGAGGGATTTTCAAGATATAAAAAAATGGAAGTGCATAATATATAATGTGAAGCAACACCAAAATGTATAATAAAACAAATTATGGACAATTAAACCTATTTCAAGATATCCAAAAACTTAGTTTGTAATTACTAATTATGACTCTAGGACTAACAAATTCTATGGTTATCTTTACTATGAGCCATGAGGTGTGATAGTCTTGATGCAATCAAACCTTTTTTGCAGTCAATGTGTAATACTTATAGGGGTGGAACTTCTGGCATAAAACGTGTATGGTATAATCACTGCTTTTGAGAATTCATCCTTCTGTAAACACATTGTTATATAGAGATCAAGTAATTATCATTTTGTACATTTTCCTTCATATGTTGCATGAATGAAATACTAACTTGATTACTTCAACTAAATCTATTTATGTAGTTCATTGGTCTAATTTTAAAAAGATGACTATGATATGTAAATAACCAAATTTGAACCAATACATTGAATTATTGCAGCACATGTATTTTTTTCTACACAACTCTAAAATATAGCGTAGATTTTAATGTCATTAGAAACATTTCTTATCATTTTTATATGTAAATTATGATTTGTAATGTAATGGACAATTATACATAATTAGTCATGGATTTTTTAATAAAGGTTACACATCACATATAGCAAAATGTATTTATAGTAGAAAATATAATAAATTACAAATTATTGTTCTTGTGACAAAATCGAGTACTCAAGATGATAAAATATTTACAATTACAAAATCAAAGAGCACAAACAAAAAGTATAGCTAAAAGTACTCAAAAGGATAAAATGCTTAGAATTATAAAATATAATAGAACAAACAAAAAGAATAGCTAAAAGTGAAAATTACAACTTAGTTAAATTTATGTAAAAGAAAATTGACCTTTGCTAATGTTGGGTGTGTTTGCTTGACAGGGTCGGGCTTTGCTTCAAGAATAAGTATCTTTTTGGGAACACTAGCATGCAAATCAAGTTGGTTCTTTGAGACTCTCCTGGAAATGTGATTGCTTATTATGTATGTATTTTAAATTATAGTCTTAGTTCAATTCATAGAGATTGATTTATCATGAAAAATATTTTTTTTTCATGAATTGTATTGTAGCTTTCTTTGATCATTACTGAAAGGAATTTGTTAATGGTTATATGTTGATATTTTATTGTTTTTATATGACTAAATTTGAATCACATAAAACTACAGATTCATGGTGGATAGCGTGCCAATCAGAGTGTTCACCAACCATAATGCATCTGGGGTGCCATATCCAAATAAACAAACCATGGAAGTATTTCCAAGCTAATGGAATGCAGACAACTGGACAACTGAAGGAGACCTTGTTAAGATGGATATCCTTTGCCTCCATAAACATAGATATCCTCTACCTCCACAAGAATGTACTACAAACATATAATTGAAAACTTTAATATGCTTTGTCTCTTTGTAGCCATGGCATCCCCTCATTTGGTTCTCCAATGAGGAACATGGTTCCAATTTAGTGAGACAAGTGCCAGGGGTCAAACTATGACCCTCTATGTAACTATGAATATAATAAAGGACTACACATTTCATCTCATACACCAAAAACATTATTTTCTAAAAGATTGAAACATCTTACAACAAAAGCAATTTGAAAAGTCTCTATGGTTCTGTTGTTGTGCTAAGATGATGTGATCTGATCTATTAATGTACCTTATTTAAATCAAATAAATTGCCTCCATTTAATAGCCTACCTCCATCAATGTGGCTCTAGTGCTCTATGAATATAGGACACTCTTTTTTGCAGTAAAATATGTCCCATACTCCTTTGTCTCTAGAAAAAAACAATTTTCTCCTTAATGATTTGTTGTGGGATGTCTTTACAAATAAAAAAGTTGCGCTTTAAGAACCAATCAACACAAATAAAGACATAGACCCCTTGCATTAAATCTTGGACATTTAGTATGCATGCCCATTTTAATTTCTACTACAACATACACATGATCATTAATTCATGATCTCTCATATAGTCCATGAAAATACAATTTATATTTTGATTTACTTACCTCAAGTCACATGCACATGGAACAGAGAAAATCAAAGCTTTCTACAAAATTTAAGTTAGATATATAGTGAAGTCTAATTTATTCCCTGTTAAATTAAAAAGATTATTAAATTTATGTCTTTTGGGTTTTGAATTTAATGTGCTCAGGATGCACAAATGTCATATGTAAGATATTCTGTAAGAGATGTGTGGAGATGAAATAGATAGATAATTTGTCTCTAAAATGAATTTTCGTATCGATTATTATCATGTTTCATAAATTGAAACATAATAGATAGGAAATCAAGTGTATTCCACAAAGAATAATAAACAACATCTACCATAAAATTATTTGAATGCTCATTTGAAAAACAAATCTATGTTATTTCACACCCGAATTATAGCATCTAATATATTTGAAAATTGTTAGCAAAATATAAAAATATAAATGCTTATTAAAGAATGAAAGAATAAATTTTATGGAGAAAATATTAATTAAAATATTTTAAGGATATTTTTTCTTAAAGAATGGAAGTCTTTTTTTAAAAAACATGATAATTGTTATAATAGAACTTAAAAATGATAAATCTACAAAAAATAATTAAAAAATAATTGAGATAGAGTAACATATGTAAATTTAAATTAACCTTAGTGAATTAATTCATAGGATTTAAGATAATATTATGTATTAAAATAAATGATAGCTTTAATTTTAGATGATATAACTTTTTACTAATTAATATTTCATCCTTAGGAGGCCTAATTTATATGTGAATTTCTCTTAATGTCATGAGGAATGCATAGATCACATAATTCATTGTCATATTAAGCTAGACAACATTCTTCATCACGCCAAGTTTTACAACATTCTTCTTGACACTAAGTTTTATGTTAAGGTACACAATTTTAGATTGGGAAATTTTGTGGGTGGATATTTTAGCCACATACTAACCACCATGATAGTAACATGATGATATTTGGCTCTAGGGTGGACCTCTAAACTTCCCATCAATTATAGACCTCATCTTAAACAAAAATCATAAAAAATATAATCAGTGTAACCATTGCACCTCCTTTGGTGCAAGTGTTAGCTTTAATTTAATATCTCTCCCTTCCTGTTCAATTGATCCAATAGCATGGGCTCTATTTTGTGGTTTTTTTTTGTGCAGGTGCAAGGTGTATAGAATGCAATGGCTATAGAATATGCACATAATGAATTAGTTGAAGGGTTCAGGAAACATTCAAGTATATGCAATTGGTAAGTGTAAAGCCAGAGTCAAAAACCTTTGTTGGCATCCTCCCTGCCTATTCTAAAATGAGAGCTTTGGAACATGGTAATGGTGTCCATCAAAGCGTAAAGGAGGGTGGTTTTTTATTAGAAGTTATAGTTGCATGTGGCCATGATATACATGCATGCAAAACATGGATTTTTCTTTTTTTAAGGATTTATTTAAAGTTCTTTTGGTTTGTTATTTTAATTTGTACCACTGTATATAAACAATTGTACCTTTGTTATTCTCATATAACAAAGTACAAAATTAATGGATAGTGATTTCCATTTTCTGTACCCAAACAATTTTTTTTATATATTTTCATTTATGTTGAATAGTAAGTGGTGTAATTATTTTAATTTTTGTTGCTAATTTGATTTCACATTTTGTATGCATGTTTATCAAGGCACAAGTAACTACAACATCTCACAAAAAATCATTTTCAATTATGTTCCAATGAATGTTGATATTCTATTCCAAACTTCCAATTTTGGCATAGATTGGACAATACCAATTTCATTGCTTACAAAATTTGAAGGCCTTTTCATCACCTATTTTTTTAATATCTTCTAGTCATTCCATTGATGAGACCACATCTCTTGAGACATCTTGTCTGCTTCATCTTGAGCAACTTTTAAAGTTTGTAACAAGTTAAATAATGTTCATATGTCTATGTTCTAAATGTAAGCTACACACATGTTTGAACATCACACATATTTGTGCATGTACTTATTCTATACAATTTTGGTGCATATATTTGTGAGAATATGGGGGGGAAATTATCTATAAATAACCCCACATTATTTTTGTAATAGAGATAGAGTGAAAACAAGATGATAATGGAGATGATAAATAAATAGAGAAGTGTGGCTCTAATACAGATGAATAATTATTAGCATGAATTTTTACTTTCTCTTTGTGTGAATATAATGTGTTATCTTGAGTAGTAATGCCTTATAGTCCTATTTTGTGTTTTGTACAATTCTCTAAGGTAATGAACTCTTCTCATGCTTTGGGTGAGACTTGGATTGTGAAGCTAGTGTGTAAAAGCTACAATTAGGAGTTAATAATAAAACACATAAAATGATCAAATGCTAAGTAGAATCATTAACATTTTAGTTTTATCATCAAGACCTCCTTTGAGGTTTTACTATTTATTGTAATATCTTGACAAATAATGCACGATGAAATATAAGAATGATTTTTCATAAAAAAATAATTTTTTATTAAGGCTAAGATATTAGGAGGTGCAAAAAATTGATAATGGACAATAACTTATTTGATACCACTTATGTGAATAATTTTTAGTTAGATTGCTAAATCACTTGTTGGAATGGTTATCAAGCTGGATTTTCCAATGACAAACTACTCATAGGTGATTTATTACATTGACATTTATCCTAATTACTCAATTAAAGTGTTTAGATTCAAAATGGATGTATGTAGTAGAAGTATCTGTTAGAGGTGCTATTAATTCATACATCCTCCAATTCACAATATTAACCTTTTCATTAATCAATGAAGCTTGAAGTAAGTTGTTAAATCCTTTATGCTACAAGTTATTTAAAGATATGTTACTCTTGTTAAAGATGTTAGTAGTAGATAAACATGTAGAAACTCTCTATGCAGTAATTCCATGTCATTCCAGAGAATATCTAGTCAAAAGCTAGGATGAATTCATTTGAAGTTTATAGGTAATAACAATGTAAAATGTATAATGTGTCAAGGAAATTATGTGAAGATTATAGAAGTTCAAGAAGACATACCAAGCACAAATGAGGTGGTGTAAATGTAAGAGCATTCATAATGAATATCACACATGGATGTGTCATTTAGATGTGGAAGGTTTGAGCAATCATATGAGAATATCAACAAGATGAATGGAACACTTATATATGTACCGAATGTTAACACTATTGAGATTGAATGTATGTGGTCAAATGATTATGATCCAAGTTATCACTAGAACAATTTTATGTGTAGATTCAAACAATAGGAGAGAATATTATATAATAATTTTGAAGACATGTATACAATTTCATAGTGCATACTGTACAATGGTAGACTAAAGAAACACCAAAACTTATTGGTGAAAAAGGTGGTGATATTGTCCTTGAAAATATCATTTATAGTTTTAAATATTTTTCTCATATGAATTTTCAAGTGAAGACCAAAGCTATGTGAGTACCAAAGACCATTAGTTCCAATATATTACAAAATCCTATTATCATTTATAAGTGAGGAATCTATTGGTGAAGCCTTGTACAAGGAATGAAGACACATCTACACACTAAAAATCTTGTTAGATTTCTTGGAGGGTGAAGGATGTCAATAATGATGTCTAAAATATTCAACTATTTGCAGTCACTCTTATAGGAAGAGCATATGACAAGTATTCTAACATTAATAAAGGTGGAACTAAAATTAAACTAAAAAATATTAAGAAAAATATCTTTTTAGAATTTGAGTATCCAAAAATGTCTCATTAAAATATTGTTATCTTAAAGATGATAAGAAACTATTAAGAGATATTTGTGCAAGTACAATCAACAATTTATAGAGTTGTGTTAAAAAATTCTATAAGCAATTGAAGATGGCATAAAGAGGGAATAGTTCAATGAAGTATTAATTATTTAGATTCAAAGAGAACTCATCCAACACACATTTCTTACACTAAAGAAGCACTAGATGCTACATTATTCATGGAAATTTTTGGTGAACCATCATATGACTTCAACCCTAAATTCAAAGCACAAATAGAACAAATGATTGTTGGATGAAATAAATAGATAGCAAGTAAGAATAACAATAGAATTTTGGTGCACAATATGCACAAGCGAGTGTCATATGCAAACAATTATCTTGTGGTGAGAGCATAAGAAATAGGTAATACAACATTTCCTAAACTTCCACATATTTTGAATGTGATAATTTTCATGACAAGAATTTTACATCATCTTGCACTTTATTACAAAAATTATAAGGGGTAAATGTTGAATTTTAATCTTTGAAGTTTATTATTGTGCTACTCATGACAAAAGCTCATATAGAGTATCTCATTCATTTTGGATCTCATTTATATAATTGGGAAATAGTATGAAAAGAGAATAGCTGGATCCTTCCTCTTCATATTGACATGAGATGCCATATTTTTCTCATAGTCATATTCATGCATATTTTCCACCCATTTTTATTGTTTCAAGGAGGAGACTCTTTGCTACAAAATTTATTTCAAGCTATGATAATTTGTTTTTATCTAGAATTTATATCCCAATAGGTAAGGATGTCATTTCTATATGTTAGTATGGATGATAACTAGCATTTATTTTTACATGTTGATTCAGCCAAATTAAATTAAGTTACATGGATTATATTTTTAGAATCCCTTCACACTCCAAAGTGAAGGGATTCTAAAAATATAATAGGGACAAAAGTAGAGTAGAATTCATAAAAAACTTAAGTGCATTAAGGGCCACCTTTATTGATTTAAACCAATTCAAGAAGTTCTTTTATGAGAAAATTGGTTAATAGCCCAAAAATAATATGATAATTATGCATAAATTTTTAAAAGTGTCATGTTGAGCCCACAAAACTATTCAATATTCTAAGAGATTTAAGACATGGAAACTCTTACACTATTGAAATATTATTGGGATAAACCTAGGCACCAAATTGTGAAATAATATGGCCCAAATACTCTACCTATTGAACTCAAAAGGCACATTTTGAGTTCTTGGAAAAGATAGATTCTCCCATAAGATCATGAGAGTTATCTCCACATGACAAAGAGAATTAGTCTATCTTATATTATAAATGAGAATGTTATCAATCAAGACCAAAATGTATTTATAATTTAAGTAGCAATGAAACATTATATTTATGAGACTCTAAAAAGTAGAGAGGGCATTAGATAAGATGAAGAGCATGACAAAAAATTCACTATAGTCTTTTTGAGTCCAAAAGCCAGTTTTAGGAATATCATCTTCTTTGATCTAAATTCGATGATAGCCTAAACAAAAATCCAACTCAGTGAAAAATCAATCCCCTAAGAGGTCATTTAGCAAATCATCAATAAAAGGGATAGGGAAATTATCCTTGATGGAAAATTTATTGAGTTAAAAAAAAATAGACATCTATGAATCCCCATATTTATTAATAACCATAATTACAAGAGAGGATTAAGGATTATTACTAGGGTGAATGATACCTTCCTCTCAGAGCTTCTTGACTATTTCTAGATTTCATTATTTTTCTTCAAATGGTACCAATGAGGATGTGTATCAAGAGGATGAATTCTTAGAATGAGGAGATTGGAATGGTCATGGGACCTTAAATGAACTAAGCCCTTGGGTTCCTTCAAAACTAGTTGATACTTATCAAGGAGGTATAGGAAAATTGGCAAAGGAGAGGAAGGAAAAGGATGTTGAACCTTAAGAGAATGAAATTAGGATAAAATACCAAAATTCCCTTTCTTTAATATTTTTTTAATATGATGGGATTTAATCATCTAAACTTATCCTACCTTCAACACATGTAATATATAAATTATTGGCCATCATAGTGAAATTTGAGTAAAATATGGGAATAATCACAAGTGACTGGACCTAAGGTTTGTAACCACTAGACATCCAATACCACATTTACACCACCAAAGGAAGTATAAAGTATATTAATGGTCATTGATAATCCCCAAGGTAATTCTAAAGTCATGATGCATTCCTCCATAGGACACTATTGTAGATTGGTCCCCATAATTTAAAAATAATTACAAGCATGCACATAGCAATGTAGGTAGTTGTCCAAATTTTAGTTGATAAAATTATGAGTGTTATCACTATCTATTAAGACCACTAGCTTTTTCCTTTCGATATGGTTAATGACCTTAAGTGTTTGGGAAAAATAGAACATAACCAAGACATGACAAATATGAGTTTTAAGCATGGATTGTTTCTCAGGGGAAGCCAATTCTTATTTTCAACTTGAAAATTCTTCAAAATCATTGATCAATATTATAGAGTTGATGAGTTGCAAGCATTGCTCTCAACACTTGTGACTCTTTTTCCATGGTTGATCAAAATTCTAAAATAACCCCTTAGCCCATTTTTCATGATCTCTTTTGAAAGAGCCCATGAATTATGGTATTTTTAGCGTCTCTATTGAATACCTCTTTTCTTGATTTAAAAGAGGAAGCAAAAGACTATATGAGGCCTAGGTATTGGAGCTAAATTTGTCATCACTTCACTATACACTTATGATAAATATCTCTTAGCCAAGAAGGACAACTCTTCTAAGGATATTTGAAAACCCTCATCATAGGTTTCTAACCTAAAAAGAATAAAACATACTTGCAAGGATATTTGAAAACTCTTCTAAGGATATTTGAAAACCCTCATCATAGGTTTCTAACCTAAAAAGAATAAAACATACTTGCAAGGGGAATTTTTTGTGAAAACATGGGTAATAGATTTAGTTCAACTATAGCTATAACCACTTTTTAACCACCAAGATTCCTCTAGAGAGGGAGGTTAGAGCATACAATGGATATTTATAGATGGCCCTAAATTAGTAAAACTACATATAGAAATTTCCCTAGAAAGAGCTTTGATACCACTTGTAATGAACCTACAAGATAAAATATGTTGACCACATAGAAATATTACATAAGTGAGAGAAACAAAATGCTTTTATTATCTTCATAGTACCAATTTGAGGGGTAACCTCTCAATAAAGGATACACTTTGTTAAGTTACAACGTTTTCATAAAAAATAATTATATTTTGTATATATATCTTCTCTTATGTGTAATTATTTTATAAAAAAAATATTCAAAAAAAGGTCTCAGATCCATTATATAGAAACAAAAAAAGATATAACCAATAGATAGGCCTTAAATTAGAACTCAAGGTCAAGTTCATCCTTTTGCTTTATAGTGAATCCATCTTTTTTCTTATGTGTAATTTATTATATTTTTAAAATAAAAAATAATTTTATTTGTTGTTGCATACAACCTCTAAAATTTCTATTTATTTCATCAAAGAAAATTAAGAGAAATACTTAAACATAAATACAAAAAAATAAAGTATGATAAAAATTAACCACCATGAACCAAAATAAAATAAGAAATAATAATAAAGCAACCAAATCCAAACCATAGAGAAAGTTTTCTCTTGAAGAGCCCTATATGAGCCTAAATATGGCATGAGCATCTTTCTGATGCAACACTTGATACACCAGCAAGAACAACCTCAAACAAGCGGGAAGAAAAACATTGATGCCATTCTCACATTAAAAAAATGTGGCAAAGTAATCGTGACCTAATCATATCAAAAAAATTAATAAGAAACTAAAACATAACTAATTGATTAAAACAAGTTTTCAAAGTTTAAAAGATAAGAATGAATTGAAATCCTAAATCATGAAACATCATGAGAGATGGGTTCTTGTGAACCACTACTCATGAAACATGGGTCAATGAGTTTGACTCATAAAACTACACGATTGAATCCTAATAGCAATATCATAATTTGACACACTATGGAAAATACCTCCTACCTATTAATCCTATATCAAATCAACCAAACACTTGAATATTTGAAACTAGTCTAACTTTTCCTTACACCAAGGAAAAATCAACTGCAATAACAAAAAATAAAATACTTACACCTCTTAATATTCAAGATAAATAAAAATATACATTGAAATTTACCAAAATAACGTTCAACATAAATAAAAATATATAGTAAAAATTACCACATAGTATTATATCAGATTAACAAAGGGGAGATTGTTTATATATAATGATACAAATTAAATTAATAGACTAAGAAAACTATAAAGAAATCTTTACAAAAACCATCCATATCTTGCATACATGTCTATGAGAGAACTTGCAACTATGACTTCTAATAAAAGTCCCATTTCCTCTTATCGATGTCCATACCCTGTTCCAAAACTTCCATTTTGGCACAAGCAAGGAGGATGTCGACAAAATTTGTCGAGTTTGGCTTTACACCTGTCAGTTTCATTTATTTGAATGTTTCTAAACCCTTAAAAAAATCCATTCTATGCATTTTCTACAATCATTGCACTCCATATGCCTTGCATCTACAAAAAACAACAACAAAATAAAGCCTGTGACATTGCATTAATTGAGTCATAAGATAAATATTTAAATGAAAATTTTTCAAAATTTAAAAGTAACCACTGGTGGCAGCAAAAGTAACCATGTCCTTATCCTATTCCAAAGCTCCCATTTTGGCACAGGTAGGGAGGACATCGATAAGGGTTGTCGACTATGGCTTTACACCTACCAGTTGCATATACTTGAATGTATCTTGAACCCTTCAACAAATCCATTCTATGCATATTCTACAACCTTTGCATTCCATACACCTTGCACCTACACAAAAGATAGCCACAAAATAGAGCCCATGATATTGGATCAATTGAGCAGGAAGGGAGAGATATTTGAATTAAAATTATCTACAATTTAAAAGTAATTGTGGGCGACAATGTGTAGAGCAGTCACAATTTCAGCAAATTAAAATCATCTACAATTTAAAAGTAACCGTGGACGACAATGTGTAGAGCAGTCACAATTAAGCTGAAATCGGTAGTTGATATACTACTTACACAAAAAATATTGATAGAACGGAGTTAGAAAGGTCGGATAAAAGACTGACAAAATGGAGTTAGAAAGGTAAAGAAGTCAAAGAGCTTAGTGTGTGCTCTTTAAGCCCAGCCGTGAGAGTGGTTTATCCGAGTCGATACACATGCAATAAATGGAATTTTTCTAGATTCCTACACTCCCACTAAATTGCTATTCACTGACCACTCATACTTTTTAGTTACGCCCCACTATCACTCATGCAATTAACTAAAATTTATTTATTTTTAATTTTTAATGTCATTAAGTAAATTTTTTATTTTTATTTTTATTTTCATCCTAATGGTTTAAAGCTTTCTCGATTTAATAGAAAGGTTAAGAAAAGGAATGGGATGTGACAAAATCATAAAATTTGAGCTCTCAATAACACGAGCACGCTTGGGAAGAGTTTGCAGGTTGTGGATGGAGGAAATATCACAGTCACAAATCAAATGAGTTTGCTTTTTGTTTTTCTTTTAACCTAACATAGCACGCTCACATTATAATGTGAGCACGTTATAATACGCTCATGTTATGGATTTTTTTAAAAATCAAAGATGGGTGGCCACAAATTGGTCCCCCATCATCCTGCACCTGCCCTTCATAACATTGATCTTGTTGTTACAAACTCCCCTTTCAATACTCATATCTTGGGACAATATTTAGAGCATATATTTGTGAAATTATGATATGTTTGTTTTGCAAATATAGGAATTTAAGAAAACTATTGCAATTGATAACAATATACATAATTTTTTTGTTGACCTAATTGTTGTTAATTTCATATTTATCATTTCTTATTTTTGCAATATTCACATTTCACCCTTTCATCTTTGCATCCTATCAGGATAAGCAAGATGACAATGAATAGGCATATACACATACCACGATAAAAATGGGAACTGCCAATTCTAGGTCCAATTGATTCCAATGTATTGGCACACATTTTTCGGTGGACTGCCCATGCATTGAGGAGGCCTTCAAATTCATATTAGGTGAAGATTTTCTTAAGGGTAGCAATAGAGTGGTGTACTTCTCAAACGTAGTTTTGTGCTTTCTATCAAATTGCATGGACTTGGTTCACAATTCACACTTCCTAGATAAGTTAGCATATGCATATATATTAAATATTATCTACTTTCACCAAATATTTGCATTGAAGTCGTTGCTAATTATGATGAAACAATTTGTGGTGCTCTTTTGGGGGGTTTATTCCCCCATGACATGTTTAAAGAATGAGATGCAACTTCATGTGTTTAAAATGCTATATAAATGGGTTTGACCAATAATTGTGAACTTGTATTCATGCATGCTTTGCATGCACATACTGCCCACTTGGGTCAAAATCTATCAAATACCCAATCTTAGAGGTCTCTAGAGCATTGATATGCCTATATAGGCATGTTCCTCCTCGAGCCCTTTCCAACATCCACATCCATTTTGGATCCAATTTTCTCTAAGGAAGTTACCAATGTTTCTTCAAGTCCTATGGTAGTTCTTTGTAATTTGCACTTTTAGCTATACTTTTTGTTTGTTCTATTGGATTTTATAATTCTAAGCATTTTATCCTTTTGAGTACTTTTAGCTATACTCTTTGTTTGTGCTTTTTGATTTTGTAATTGTAAACATTTTATCATCTTGAGTACTCGACTTTGTCATAAGAACAATAATTTGTAATTTATTATTTTTTATATTATGAATACATTTTGCTATATGTGATGTGTCACCTTTATAAAAAATCCATGGCTAATTATGTATAATTTTCCATTGCATTACAAATCATAATTTACATTTGAAAATGATAAGAAATGTTTCCAATGACATTAAAATCTATGCCATATTTTGGGATTGTGTAGAAAAAAATACATGTATTGCAATAATTCAATGTATTGGTTTGAATCTGTCTATAATTTGCATATCATAGTCATCTTTTTAAAATTAGACCAATGAACTACATAAATAGATTTAGTTGAAGTAATCAAGTTAGTATGTCATTCATGCAACCTATGAAGGAAAATGTACAAAATGATAATTACTTGATCTCTATATAACAATGTGCTTACAAAAGGATGAATGCTCAAACACAATGATTATACCCTACATGTTTTGTGCCAGAAGTGTCATCCCTATAAGTACTACACAAATTAACTACAAAATAGGTTTGATTGCATCAACACTGTCACACCTCATGGCTTATAGCAAAGATAACCATAGAATTTGTTAGTCCTAGAGCCATAAAACAATAATTACAAACTAAGATTTTGGATATATTGAAATAGGTTTAATTGTACATTTTGGTGTTGTTTCACATTATATATTATGCACTTCCATTTTCTTTATATCTTGAAAATCCCTCAAGTTTGCTCCATTCACACATAATACACACAAAGACTATTTTAATATCCTTTAATGCATACATTTGGGGATTATGAACTTGAGCAATTTTGATTTATGGAATACTCCTTGGCACCTTCTTAAAAGTGCTCTAATCACATTATTTTGTGCCAAACAAGAAATTTCATCTATTGCTTGTCCAAATAAAACTATAAAATCACTCCTACTGAATCATTATGAAATTGTTGAAGTCCATTGGCCCTGAACTGTAAGCAAGCATGAATTGAGACGAAATTTAGAAGTTAATCTGCAAGTGAAATATGTCATTTGGGAAGGTAGGTGGATTATGAGGCTTTTTGTTCAGCTTCACTAAAATGAAATGGGTTTCATTTTTTTTGTAGGTAGTTAGTGAAGGGCAAAAAGCTAATCACAGATGGAATAGGATTATGAGGTAATCCATAGAATACATATTTTTGTAATCTCATTAACTCGCTTTATTTGGGCAATGCTTCATCCAATTCTACTATATTCATGTATATAGGAAGTTAATGGTTATTGGATTGTATAAATGATGTTATTATAATATTTGTGAGTTATTAATTTCTTATAAGGTTATATATTTTGATAAGATGTATTGTTTTTTATTTTGTTTAGTAATTTCATAATTAAATTTGTATTTTGAGTGGAAGTTAGTGGTTATTGGAATATTTAAATAGTATGTTCTTATAATATTTGTGCATAATTAATTGTTTTCTAGCAATATATCAACTCTTTTGATTGCATTTCTCTTGTGAAAAGTATTTGGTATTACTTGGTAGATTTCTCTTCTTGTGAGTTCTTCTATTTCTAGAACATGGTATTAGAATATTAAATCATCAAACTCCTCATTCTTAAATTTTTTTTATTAAGGACTTTTACTAGATGCTTTTTAGGGTGAATAGACCTCAAAGTTGTGCTCATAAAGCCCACAAATCTATAAACCCATATAACAAAATAAGATTTGGTAGCAACAAGTTTTTGAGATTTTTTACAGATTAAATGGGTTAACACATACCATTCATACAACTACAAACTACCATTACCACAACTTTGATAATTTTAAAAATTAATAAAAGAGACAATTTTTTTGTCTATGTTTGTACTAGCATTGCCATCATCATTACCTAGTACAAATTATAATGGAGATCCTATCATGACCTCTCATGATCTACGACACTGTCTATGGAGGTGACAAAATGCACCACATAAATCTATGCCCAAATCCGTATCCCTAGAAGGTCTATATTTGTCAGCCAACATAAGCCCTTGTGTTTGTGAGGAAGAGGCAATACTATTTTTTTAATATTTTCTTTTCAAACATTAAAAATTTCTAAGTTAATTTTTTTCATATGATTTATATTTTCATAATATATTTTTATTATATATTATATAAAAATGAGGGCTTTTATATATAATATAAAATATATATTAAAAATTATATTATATTTGTATAATATATAATAAAGATGTATATTATATTATATTTATATAATATAATAAAATGTATATATATATATATAATATTTAATATAATATTCAATACTACTTTTTTAATATTTTCCTTTCAAACGCCATTAAAATAATATTAAAATATAAATTTTAAAAAAAATAATATAAAAATATTTTATTAAAAATTATATTATATTAAATATTATATATATACATTTTTATTATATATTATATAAATATAATATAATATACATTTTTATTATATATTAAATAAATATTATATAATTTATAATTTATATTATATATAAAAACCCTCTTTTTAGATATAATATATAATAAAAATATATTATGAAAATATAAATTGTATGAAAAAAACGAACTTAGAGTTTTTTTTATGTTTGGAAAGAAAATATTAAAAAAATGTATTGCCAGCAGGGCTTAAATTTGATGGCCGTATGACTGTATTTAGAGATTTTTGTCATAAAATACAATCAAAATTTTAAGAAGATTGTATCAGATGAAAGGAGAGATTTTGGATGGACCGTCAAAATTTATATAGAATTATAATGATATATATATTTGATTTATATATAATTTTACTTACACTAAGGTATATCATAATGTTTTAAGGGCACCTTTGAATAGATATTTGTCATTAAAAAATTTGTTGACAGGCAAGGCCGACCGTCAAATTTAAGCATAGATTTATGTGGTGCATTTTGTCACCTCCATAGACAGTGCACATGATCTACAAATAATAATAATGACTAGATTTACTATAGGGATCCTATCATGACCTTGCAATGATATGAATAGAAGACAACCCCTCGGGTTTTGCCCCTACACAAAGATGGTAGATAGGGCAAAGGAGTTTAAATTCCCTACCAAAATCCTTTTTATACAATATTTTTTATTTTTTTAAATTACAAATTGTCTTAAACACCATAAACTGACCACTTTGGAGGTTTTTTCTAATAATCTAACATTTTCTTGGAGGTTTTACTATTTTGGAGGCTTCTCTAAAATTAGTCATGTTGCTAAGGTTAGCATATACTGTAGATTTGATAAAGTATTTATTGATTGGCGATAACTATATTTAGCAAACATCTAAAATTGATGGCAATTCTATTAAATTACCAACACCATCGTGTGCTTAAAAATCTACTCTCTTACTGAAGGCAAAAATAAAAACAAAAAGAGTGATGGCTTGAGCGCAACGGTTTTCAATGGCTGCCTGCAACTCCTCCACTGGCTCAACGGGCACGTCAGCAAAAGGTCACTGGTCAAGCCAGTACCGCAGCACAAAAGCTTAGAGCGGCCGGTAAATGGCAGTTATAGATTCAAACTTAGCACAAAAGCTTAGAGCGGCCTGTAAATGGTTGTCATAGATTCAAACTTAGCATAAAAGCGTAAATGGCCGTTATAGATTCAAACTTAGCAAAAAAAAGCTTAGAGTGGCCTGTAAATGGCCGTTACAGATTCAAACTTAGCAAAAACAAGCTTAGAGCGCCTGTAAATGGCCGTTATAGATTCAAACTTAGTATAGAATCTTAGAGCGGCCCCTAGATTTGAGAAGGAATGCATAATCTATTGTGTTCATTGGGCACAGAATATTTTTGTTTTGAGGCCCCTGCAGCTCCTGAACGGTTGAGATTCGTCAGATATAGCGCAGGAACTCCTGTTTAATTCTCTGCGGTGTTAAAACCTTAGGGTTTTGAGGGGTGCAGTGGGATCCTATTTAATTATAATCCTTCTGTGCTTTTGAGGGATCTTTCTCCAGCGATTCTTGCCTCATTCAATTTATTTATTGCTCAGGTAATTTTAAATTTATGGCTGGTGTGCTCCCATTCTAGCTGGCTTAGCTTGCATTATTTATCTTTTAATTCTTGGTTCTGACGAGGATTTGTGAATGGTCGTCTTTGCTGGAAATGGAACGGGCGATACAACAGGTAGCGGAGACATTGCGGAGAATACAAATAGAAGAGTTAAAAGCTGAGGTTCTTGCCAAAGAAGAAAATGAAGCCTTGGGCGAATTGCCTTCTGTTCGCTGGTATGTGAACTGTGTTTGTAGATGTTTTCTGTTTCCATATCTTCGAATTTTTATGTGAACAGTGTATGTAGACGCTTTCTGTTTCCATATCTTAGAATTTTTATGTGAACTGTGTATGCAGACGCTTTCTGTTTCGATGTCTTGTGCTCCAATTCGTAGAGTTTTGCTCTGTTTTATTGCAAAATCTATACTCTTGTGCTCTGTTTTATGTGAACAGTTAATAGAACTATTTTATGGATACTTTGCATTTTAATCAAATGTGTTAAGTCAACTATAAGAATATTTGTGCTAAAGATTTGAGCTATAGGCTGCCTCTTACCACAAAATCTTTCTGTTTCGATGTCTTGTGCTCCAATTCGCAGAGTTTTGCTCTGTTTTAAGTTTCAGAATGTAGAGGAAATGACAATGACTATTTGAGTACATCTCAGGGCCATCCTGATAGAGATTGGGATAGAAGAGGACATAGTCTGGCATATTAGGAGTAGAGGATATGGAGTGTAGAGAGAAAGCTGTGGAAACCTATTTTGATTCTATTTTAGTGTGATTATCCAAGCTTTGGGTGATTTCGTTATATTGATTACAGATCTCAAAAAGAATTAGCTGAGGATTCATCTGTGGTTGTTTTTGTAGATCTTACGGTGGAAGTAAGTGTGTTTTATTGATTGTGTTATGAGTTTCTAAATGCAGTGATGAAATCCTGTTTATATGGGTATATATTGAATGGGTTTGCAGAGTGTATGTTATGGATTATGAGGCTTTTTATTCAGCTTCACTCAAAATGAAATGAGTTTTGTTTTTTCTTGTCTAATCACAGATGGATAGAATGGGATTATGAGGTGGTAATCCATAGAATAGATTACCTGTTTCTATTCATTTATTACTATAGATCATGTGAGTTACAAAAGTCTAATTTTCAGTTTTACAGCACTTAAATCAATTACGATCTATTTAACATCCATCACTATCTTGTAATGAATTAATGTGCAGGGAAAACATTCAAGACCTTTGATTAAGTATTCTCGTGATTCAAATATGCAGGGAACATTGGAATTTCTGTAGAGTGACGCCTAGAATTTCTCAATTGTTATTGCAGTCAATGCAAAGTAAATTTTAATTTGTCAATTAATTTGTAAATTGATATGTAAATGGATTTGTTGTTTAATAAAAAAATTATTTGTGAGGGGTTGAATTGACCCTCTCCTCAAGACCGTAGGGAATGGTCACTGGCCATGGCCATTCTTTCTAGTCTAGTGTCTTTGTGTTGATTTTTATATTATTTTTTATTGCAGAAAATATTATTGTTTTTTATTTCATCATATTTAATGATTCTACATTTTTGTTGTTGTGTGATTATTTAAGTATTATAATATCCTCTAATTATAATGCAATCTGGTAACATTGTAATAATTAGTGTTGTGTTATTATAGAAGGTTGCAATTTAAACATGTTTGTTTAGTGTGTTTTAGTTTGAGAATTCATTAAGTGTTTGTGTGTGGTGTGTGTTTGAACATTGATCTACTTATTGTTTATTGTAGTGTAGGTTTGAATTTTGGCATTGACTTGTATTTGGTTCATTTTGACATTTAGTTTGTATGTTTGAACTTCGGCACTTTGGTAGTCACTTTGTTTGCATTTAATGTTTATATGAAGTGTGCTTTTGAGCTTTTTTGTGTTTACTTAATGCATAGTTGAACTAATTTTGTGTGATATTTATTTTAACTTTCCTATTTACTTTGTGCATGGACTAATTGTATGGCATGTGTTTATATTTGAAATTTCAAATTCATTTTATGTAAAATGTGTACTATTTTTGGGATTCACTTATGTGTGAAGTGAACTAATGTTGCATAAGTGTCTTTGAGTTCTTTCATATTCACTTATGTCAATGTTTAAACTTATGTGAACTAATGTTTCAAGTGTGTGTTTGAACAAACTTTTTGTGAAATATGTTTTAACATTGACAACCACTTTGTTGCATTTGTGTTTTAACATGTGTGAACTTTGATAGTCACTTTATGGTATCTATTTACTTTTGTGTTAACTTTGGGGGAGGGAGAAGGAGAGAGAGAGAGAGAGAGAG